>JABFPO010000015.1:0-18698 GCA_022817385.1 Macroteleia sp. ZL-2020
GCATGGAAAAAATTATTATATCATAAATAATATGCTATAGAGTAAAATTTTTCTATCAATTATTATGACATTTGAATTAAACGAATTGACATTATTAAATTGTTTATATAAACTAGAAATCTCTATTCCCTGGTTTAACGGTCATAGGAAATCATAGGAAATCAGATGAAGAAAAGTCCATCTGAATTCCTATGAAAATGCAACAGAAATTTCAGATGAAACTTCAAGAAAGTCTATGAAATTTCATAGATTTTCTTTATGAATTCATATGAATTGCTATGAAAGTTAAAGATATAATTTTAAGTCTATGATTTCATATGAAAAATCATAAAACGATTTCTTTTATGAAAGTCTATGAAATTTCATGGAATTTTTTTATGATTTGCTATGAATTACTATGAAAAATTTATATAAAAAATTTATAATTAATTTATATGAAAAATCGTATGACTTCATATCTTTATGATGGTATATGAAATTTCATAGAGTTTTTCATATAATTTGCCATTATTTGATAAGAAAATTTTGTTTGTCAACAATGTTTACATATTTCGATTGTTTTAAACAATAATATTGCAAAATAGAACAAATGTGATATTACGCTTAGAAATTCACCTAATTTCTTTTATTTGCTACAGAATAAGTAAACTTACAATAATCAGTCAAAATTTTTTACTTATCCCAATAGTTTATAATTTAAATAAACAATACTGTTGCAAAATAGACATAACGTGATGTTATGCATAGAAATTCACCGGAATTTTTCTATTTGCTTCAGAATAAGTAAATTTATACGAATTAGTCGCAAATTTTTACTGATCTTGATTGTTTATAACTTGCGTAAACAATATTATTGCAAAATAAACCATATGTGATGTTATGCATAGAAATTCACCGGAATTTTTCTATTTGCTTCAGAATAAGTAAATTTATACGAATTAGTCGCAAATTTTTACTGATCTTGATTGTTTATAACTTCCATAAATAATATTATTGCAAAATAAACCGAATATGATGTTATGCATAGAAATTCAGCGGAATTTTTCTATTTGCTCCAGAATAAGTAAATTTATAGGAATCAGTCGAGAATTTTTACTTACATTGACTGTTTATAATTTGTATAAACAATAATATTGCAAAATAGACCTAATGTCACATTACGCATATAAATTCATCTGATTTCTTTTATTTGCTACAGAATGAGTAAACTTATACTAATCAGTCATAATTTTTTACTTATCCTAAAAGTTTATAATTTGTTTAAACAATATTGTTGCAAAATAGACATAATGTGATTTTATGCATAGAAATTCACCGGAATTTTTCTATTTGCATCAAAATAAGTAAATTTATACGAATTAGTCGCAAATTCTTACTGATCTTGATTGTTTACAACTTGCGTAAACAATATTAGTGCAAAATAAACCAAATGTGATGTTACGCATAGAAATTCACCGGAATTTTTCTATTTACTCCAGAATAAGTAAATTTAAACGAATCAGTCGAAAATTTTTACTTCCATTGACTGTTTATAATTTGTATAAACAATAATATTGCAAAATAGACCTAATGTGATATTAAGCATATAAATTCACCTGATTTCTTTTATTTCGTACAGAATAAGTGAACTTATACTAATCGGTCAAAATTGTTTACTTATCTTAATAGTTTATGATTTGTATAAACAATATTGTTGCAAAATAGACATAATGTGATGTTATGCATAGAAATTCACCGGAATTTTTCTATTTGCTCCAGAATAAGTAAATTTATACGAATCACTCGAAAATTTTTACTGATCTTGATTGGTTATAACTTCCATAAATAATATAATTGCAAAATAAACCGAATATGATGTTATGCATAATAAAAATTCACCGGCTTTCTTTTATTTGCTACAGAATAAGTGAACTTATACTAATCGGTCAAAATTGTTTACTTATCTTAATAGTTTATGATTTGTATAAACAATATTGTTGCAAAATAGACATAATGTGATGTTATGCATAGAAATTCACCGGAATTTTTCTATTTGCTCCAGAATTAGTAAATTTATACGAATCAGTCGAAAATTTTTACTTACATTGACTGTTTATAATTTGTATAAACAATAATATTGCAAAATAGACCTAATGTCACATTACGCATATAAATTCATCTGATTTCTTTTATTTGCTACAGGATAAGTAAACTTATACTAATCAGTCAGAATTTTTTACTTATCCTAATAATTTATAATTTGTTTAAACAATATTGTTGCAAAATAGACATAATGTGATGTTATGCATAGAAATTCACCGTAATTTTTCTATTTGCATCAGAATAAATAAATTTATACGAATTAGTCGCAAATTACTAATCTTGATTGTTTACAACTTGCGTAAACAATATTAGTGTAAAATATACCAAATGTGATGTTACGCATAGAAATTCACTGGAATTTATCTATTTTCTCCAGAATAAGTAAATTTATACGAATTAGTCGGACATTTTTACTGATCTTCAATGTTTATAACTTGCGAAAATAATAATATTGCAAATAGACCTAATGTGATATTACGCATATAAATTCACCTGATTTCTTTTATTTGCAAAAGGGTAAGTGAACTTATACTAATCGGTCAAAATTGTTTACTTATCTTAATAGTTTATGATTTGTATAAACAATATTGTTGCACAATAGACATAATATAATATTATGCATAGAAATTCACTGGAATTTATCTATTTTCTCCAGATTAAGTAAATTTATACGAATTAGTCGGACATTTTTACTGATCTTCAATATTTATAACTTGCGAAAACAATATTATTGCAAAATAAACCAAATGTGATATTATGCATAGAAATTCACCGTAATTTTTCTATTTACTCCAGAATAAGTAAATTTATACGAATTAGTCGCAAATTTTTACTGATCTTGATTGTTTATAACTTGGGTAAACAATATTATTGCAAAATAAACCAAATGTGATGTTATGCATAGAAATTCACCGGAATTTTTCTATTTGCTTCAGAATAAGTAAATTTATAAGAGTCAGTCGAAAATTTTTACTTACCTTGAATGTTTATAATTTGTATAAAGAATAATATTGCAAAATAGACCTAATGTGATATGACGCATAGAAATGCACCTGATTTCTTTTATTTGCAACAGAATAAGTAAACTTATACTAATCAGTCAGAATTTTTTACTTATCCTAATAGTTTATAATTTGTTTAAACAATGTTTTTGCAAAATAGACATAATATCATATTATGCATAGAAATTAACCGGAATTTTTCTAGTTCTCCAGCATAAGTAAATTTATACGAATTAGTCGTAAATTTTTACATATCTTGATTGTTTATCAATTGCGTAAACAATATTATTGCAAAATAAACCAAATGTGATTCTATACATAGAAATTCATCGGATTTTTTTATTTTCCTACAGAATAAGTAAACTTATACTAATCAGTCAACATTTTTTACTTATCTTAATAGTTTATAATTTGTATAAACAATACTGTTGTAAAATAGAAATAATGTGATATTATGCATAGAAATTCACTATAATTTAATATAAAAGATATAAAAGAAACATAAACATAAAAATAAATTTTAACTACTATATAAAATTACGTCCAGAAACACTTGTCGTCTATGGCTAGATAAAAATAAAAGTATATAAGTGAGAAGGTTAAAAAATTCCGATTTCACCGCTGATATTATTGGGACTATAAACTGCAGGAAAACCGGAAACATATGTCTAGCCTCGTCTTAGAAAAAGCCCGGGCTAGAAGCTACTTTCTTCTTTTGACCTTCAGGTTTTAAAAGGAAACTTATGCCCATTTTTAAAAATTCACGAAAAATTGGGCACAACTGAATGTTGACAGTTCAAAATACTGCAAATTATTACACAAATGATTGCCAGTGCAATTAATTCAACTGTAATAGTGCAGTTACAGTAAGAACGACTGACAGCTGCAGTTGATTAAACTACGATACAACTGCTAAAGCCTTTTTAACTGTACACATTTTTCTCCGTGTAGGCGAATGAAATATTCTCTATACTTCAGCACGTATTAACGTAGTATTGCTACAAGTGCTACTCGGAAAAAGTTAGAAAAATCTAACTTATTTAGTACAGAATGAACTCACAATTTTAGTATCAGATTATTCTTTACAAATAAAGTGCAATCTTTTATTTCAGTTATCATAAAACTGTATACAATTTCAGCATAACAACAAATATGAAAGATCTCTTTACAATATTAGTAAACATATTCACACTTATTTAGTACCCAACTCCCTTTACCAAATTTGCTCAGACTGGTATACCAATTTGGTATAGAAGATTCTTGCAAAAGTAAATATAAGCTACTGACGTTTCCATAACAAATGAAAACAAAAAGGAACGTGGCATAACTTTGTTTTGGTAAAAGACTTTTAGCAAATTGATATAGAACTGGGTACGAAATAGATATGTAGTGGGGTTGCCAAAATCGTGCAGTTTTACTTGCTAATAAAGCACAACGCTTAAGAGAAAGTTGTATACGTATATGTCACTATTTTAGTACAAGTAATTAATGTACTATAATTGTATATAATTGTATGCGTTTTTCGTAACGAAAATTTTGTTCTAAGAAGGAACATTGTGCATGTATAGATTTTAATATGTTAGATTTTTCTTTAGTGAAATTAATTTTTAAAGTACATATATTTTTTATTATAATAAATTTTTAACATATAAAAGAGATTGGAAAATCAATAAAACTGTTTTCCAGTTTCAAATAATATCTAAGGAATAGCTGCCCTATCAGCAAATAATATTCCTAGGATCTTCCAGGGATATTATATTTTAATATTGAAATAATATTAAAATAATATTCCCAAACATTAATTAGTTAAGTAATTTTAATATCAAATTTGCAAAATTCCTAATAGAAAATGGCGAATCCAGAAATTTTAATTTTTTTAATGTTAAAATAATATTAACATAATATTCTGGGAATAACAAAATAACGTTATTTCCAAGCGGACATCTAACATTCAAATTAGGAAGTACCTACGATATTCTTTAATATTTTAAGAATATTTTTATTTTTCATTTATTTAATTTCTCTTCAGTGGTACTTTCTATTAATATTTTGATAATTAAATTACTTTGCTGTGCTCTGCATTTTCAGAAGCAATTTTTAAAATTACATTTAAGGACTAAGTAAATAAGTTCACTTCTTTTCTACCTCCCATTCACGTAATTTTCAACCCTTGAAAGTTTGCATAGACGTGTGGTACGGAAAAATGTTTTCGTCTACAAACTCTTACTTGTGGTGTAGAATCGGAATATGCAATAAAAAATAGAGATTCCCAGTTAAGATTTCAAAGTTGAAGAATCTGCTTGAAGAATCGATTAAAAAAATGCCTCACGCTTGAATATCATATACATTGGGAAAATTAGAAAATTTGTATTAACTATATCGACAAAGTAAAACATTAAAAGTTAATTTAAATCTGTCACCGAGTAATCTCAACCTTTTTTTATGTCGTATCAACTATTTTATGTATTTAGTCCAACTTTAAACTTTTACTTTTATTGCAAAGCTAATACAAACGAATTTTAAAGTACAGCTAACGGATTTTTAAGTTGTATTAACTTATTCTTTTTCCCAGTGTACAATTTGACTTCGTGTAAGTGGCGCGTTGTTCTTTTTTTGTTGTTTTTTTTTTGTTTTGTTTTTTGTTTACTGCATTATACATGCATATGTCACCTCACCTCAACCACAATTGATACTTTTGTAGAAGGTTTTCGAACAACTTAGAAACATTTTCAATATATAAATATAGTAAGTGCTAAAAAAGTACACTGAGGAAAATATGAGGAAATGAACAAAATTGATTTCGTATTATAAAATACAATAATTATTTAAAATTGTATAAAATAGATATTTGTAGTACATTAGATATTATCAGACTTAATTGTATATGTATTTTTTGACAATTTCAAACCAAAAATTATTGCATCCCTGACAACCAATTATGAATAGCATTATACACATTAAAAACTTATCGAATTTAAAATCAGATCTTCCACTAACTTTTTATTTAAATCACTTATATTGGAACAGACTAAAAAAATAAGATATTCAAACAGACTAAAAATCTTGACTATAATAACTAATAATATATTAGCTCCATCGTCATCCATTTACATTATAGTAAATTTAATGATAAAAAAACATTAGCAAACTAATATAAAACGAAAATAAATGCGATAACATATTTAGAAATGAACTTCAGCCTTGTTGCATTCATGTCGAAAATATTGATAAAATATCTTTAATTAGACACAAAGAATATTTTTCAGAATTTGAATTAGTATTAATAAAAATAAAAACACAGTTTTTCATTTCCGAAGAAAAGAAAATATAATACAAAATTATTATATTATAATTGTATAAATACAATTTACATGGAATGAAAACACAATCGAATACAATTTACAGTTCTCCAAATTGGACTAAATTTTTTTTCAATTGCTGGGTAGATTTCAATTCAGTTTTCTGTGCTTCTATCGTGATTTAAGCGTTGCACAAATGTGTAACTAATTGCAAACAAAGAAGAGGAAACAATGTAAGCATGTTAGCAGCACACCACAACATAATAATGAAGTTATTGATGGTAATTGTATACATTGTTTCATCTTTGAAGGCCTTGCAGTCATAGTAACGTAAGACTTAAAATGTTCCAGTAAACGAAAATCTGTCGTTTTGAGTTGCTAAAAATGACAGTTATACTAACCGACCAAATTCAGCGTATCATGCTGCGTTGTGTATACCCTAGTAGAAATGTAATCGGGTTGGCCAGACCACGCGATGTGGCCTTTTCCGGCTACAACGTGGCAAACTGATATCAGATTACCAGATCAGGGCCATGTAAGATCCTTATCAGGAATTCTTGGTTGGTTGATCAACGTGGCAAACTGATCGGGCCCTAATCAGGTATTTTGATAGGGCACCGGTACTAAATATAACGCGTGGATTCGTTATGGCCCTGATCAGAAAATCTTTTGAAATGGTTACAAACTGGCTATCTGATCAGAGTCAAGTCAGATTTCCACCCCTTAATCACGTTAAATCACTTGGTTAAAATGGAGCAATTCTGACCAGAGCCTGATCAGAATATCATATTAAAAAAGTTATGCCCCAACAGAACAGGTAACTTAAAGAAAAGTTTATTTGACGTTCGCAAAAGACCAAGAAACGTTACGATGGCAGCTTTTAAAATCTGGTCAACATATAAGATAAACTGATAGGGTTCTGTTAATGTTCTTATTAGAAATAAGCGTTTTTTCAGTTTTCTTGATCAGGGCCATATCGAATCCACGCGTTACATTTATTATAGGCGCCTTATAAGAATATCTGATCAGGGCCCAGCTTGGCAATGGGGTTTTCTTATCAGGGCCTATTTCTAGCCCGTTCGCAATTTCTACTAGGGTAAGAACGACTACGGCGGAAAATGCTCCAGATCAATTACATTCAATGTCTATCAAGATCAATCACGTTTTTGTACATTCTGCATTAAAATATATTAATTAATTAACAATTGCATCATAAATAATAGATTCAAGATCGCATTTCGTCATAATGTCAGTAGTTTATTATTCATAACAGATATCTTGAATCTATGTAACAAAAGAGATAATTCTATCAAAGTACATGATTCGTAATATAATTTTTGAAGCTGTTATAACAGATCGAAGAAAGTTTCCAACGCCAACGTTATCGAAACACATTGAAATGTCTACAATTTAATCTGTATTCTTTCAAAAACGTAATTTATGCAGTTTAATTTGTTTCAATTTGTTTGTGGTTACTGGGGCTGTTCAACTTCAGTGTCACAATTCGACACAGTTTAACGTCCATTTGGGTAAGATTTCGCCCGTTTCTCGTGTTTGTATGCACCAACAGTTGTGTGCGTAGTACTCGGAGAGGAAAAGATTACGCACACAACTGTAAATGCATACACGCAGGACAAACGAGCGGAGCCTTACCCGAATGGACGTTCCTGGGCCTCTATTCTGTAAGAATCGGTCTCATTTGGGACGGATTTTCGGTCACAAGAGAAATCTGACAACGTGGCAATGTGTGAATTGTAATACATACATACAATTCTTAGACTGTCTGATGCCACGTTGTCGGATTTCTCTTGAGACCGTAAATCCGTCCCAGCTGAGACCGTTTCTTACAGAATAGAGGCCCTGTAACAAATTTTAACAGTGCAGTCGGGCAGCGCTTTTCGACGTTGTAAAGTTACGAAAAAGGTAGTTCATTCAGTAGCACGAAACAGAATCAATATTATGTTACTAAATTAACATCACATTTCTGTCGGTGTATGCAATGCTCAAATCACGATACACGCATAAAAATGATTGCATTGAAATAACAATACAAATTTTGTTAAAAGAAATTAGGGTAATTATAAACTTAAGCACCCCCCCCCCTAACATGGGTCAAATTATATATCAAAATGTTCGCATATTTACGCAGTCTCTGAAACTGCATTCAAATTCGCAAGAAAACCGTTCGCAAGAAAAATGCAGTTGAATGCAGAAAAATGCACTTCTATTTTCGTCAATAAATCGAATACCAGTTGGCAAAAGAACTATTACAATATATGAAATTACAGCAAATTTTGAGGAGAATACGCAGGTGCAATCAATTTTATTCTTCATTCTACCATTTGTTCGTTATATGCAATTTTATGCAGTTACCTTCGAGATGTGAGTTATGAGGGTCAAGAAAAATTCATTCGAAATGCATAAAAAAGTAAAAAAAGAAAGGAAAAATGTGCAAAAAATTGAATTTTTCGCTCACTGATCGTATTTGTAGAAAATTGTATGCAGATTTTGAAACTGTTTTCAAAATTGCGGTACTTTTACAACTCAGCAAATTAATGCTTTTCAATGCAGAAAATGCATCATAAATATTAAGTAATTGCCAAAGAAGTCTCCAAAGAAACTGGATAAATTAATGAAATTATTCCTAATTTTGAACAGAAGAAATCGTAATTTAACATATAATAAACAATAAAAATAAAACATTTAAAATGTACGTAAAGATATATTCAAATGTAATCTAGTAATGGTAGCTTTCATCGACATTGGGTTTACATGTACAATAACATACAAAGTATAAATGTATACAATGCATAAAATTGCATTTAACATGCTAATAATAAAATTAAGATTTCTTCCGTTTGCACCTAAGTAAACTCTTTACAATTCGCAATAATTTCATTAATGGTTCGAGTTTTTTGGCAGACTTTTTTGCCATTTATTTAATATTTCTAATGCATTTTTCTGCATTCAAGTGCATTTATTTGCTGAGTTATAAAACTGCTGCAATTTTGAAAACAGTTTCAAAATCTGTATAAAATTTCCTACAAAACGATATATATAAACAGCGGCAGTTTGTAAACAGTGATCGAAAAATGCGACTTTTTGCACATTTTTCCTATTTTTTTATATTTTTTTACGCACTTTGAATGCATTTTTCTTGACTCTCATAACTCATATCTCGAAGATAGTTATACCTCCAAAATCTGCATAAAATTTGCTTTCATATCGTATATTACACGACGATTTTGTAACAATATCGAGAAATATAAATATATGTTAAATGCAAAAAAGTGCATAAAACTGCATAAAATTGCATTTAACGATCAAATGGTAGAATTAAGAATAAAATTGAATGCACCTGCGTATTCTCCTCAAAATTTGCTGTAATTTCATATACTGTAGGAGTTTTTTTGCCAACTGGTATCCGATTTATTGACGAAAATAAAATTGCATTTTTCTGCATTCAAGTGCATTTATCTCGCGAACGGTACGAGAGCGCCACGATTTGAAACCAGTTCCGAAATCAGTATAAAATTTCCTTATCATTTGATATATAAATTCATAGCTGTTAGGGGGGGGGTGCTTAACTTTATAATTACCGAAATTAGTTGATTCAAACAAAATATATTTTAATTCATCAAAATTGTTTGTATAACTGACAAAATTATTTTGTTTCATGTTTTTTTTTGAATAAACAAACTCTGTGTTTTGTTTGAAAAAAAATGTTGTTCATTATAAAGAAACATTTTACCAAAGTATTTTGTTAAATCCACAAAATATTTGTAAATTTAACGAAACACTTCTATGCGTGTAGAAGCACAGAAAACTTAATTGAAATCTACCCAGCAATTGAAAAAAAATTTAGTCCAATTTGGAAAACTGTAAATTGTATTCAATTGTGTTTTCATTCCATGTAAATTGTATTTATACAATGTAAAACAACTAAAATAATTACCAAATTGGTCAAAATGGTTCGAAGTAGTATAATTATATGTAAACAAAATTAAAAATACATTTAAGTTTTAAATAGGAAAATAATATGTAGGCTGCGTTGCATAATCGACAGCATTTCATTGCTAAAGTTGTTTCATGATTTGTTTAAGCACTAACTTTGACTCTGTCACTGAAGTTATAGGATATTACAGTCGGTGCGTACGACTTTTTGAGATAACTTTGTGCAATACGCTGTAAAAAAATTATGTAAAATTAAAGCATATATACTTATACCTCGTAAGCAGTCATCCTTGATGTGCTTTCCTGGTCTTACCTCATCATCAAATGCAACGTTTGCAGTAAAAAAGAACTTGAAATCTAATTTGCACTATAGATTACAATTGCAAACCTTATGACCCACTTTAACTATTTCTAAAGACTGTTGCTAATAAGTTGAAAATTGTAATGTTCCAATATCAACAATTCATTACAATTTGCTCCGATTTCATTTACCAATATATAAATTATAGCTGATGAATATTAACAATATAACATCATTTGTACAATTTAGACGATTTGTACTATTTTAACTTAGCAGAACATAAATTGTAATTCTCATAATTAACAATTTGATTCAATTTAAGCCATTTAAACAATTTAATGCAATTATTAACATAGTATAATTGCATTTCTACAAATGAAAACGATTTAAGTATCATTAGATTTGTTCCGACTTATCTCAATTGGTACAATATAATTTGATTTAATAATATTTATCAGCCGTTTTTGAACAATGTGATTCGATTATATTCAATTTGAATAACGCTACATAAATTGGGTTCGGAACGAAAACACAATTTATACAATTTACTTTAAATTGTTTTATATCTAATTAAATGGATTAAATTGTTTTTCGATTGCTGGGTATTGAATTCTATGGGAATATCATGTGCGTAAATATTTCTATCGAATTAAATTGTAAATGTACAATAGTACTACAGGAAACTGAGTTAGAACGTTCTGCGTGGTATGGAAATTCTATTGTAATATTACAATTGGTACTAAACATATATATAATTGAAATTGTATTAGAATCTATTGAGTTTCATTTATTGGGGTATTTATGTTTTTCTGCTACTTTTTATAAAAGTAATAAACATGAATCGTTTATGTTTTACCCTGATAACACGTAATTATGGATAAGTTTTGTGCAAATATTTCGTTATGTGGCGTCCGCACTTGCGCGCCAAATTTATGCAAACAGTATGCAAACTGAATACCAACTGTTTATTATTATGCCAACTGTTCATTATTTTTGAATTATGTTCGAACATTACGCTAAATGTTTACATAAATTTTGCATTAAATTTGCGCAAATCGCGTTATATGTCTAACAGTTTCCATAAATTTTGCATGAAATCTGCGCAAACTGTGTTATTAGGGTATAGTTACAACCGTATGTACTGGCGATTATGAGGAATTCATGGAACCACCAAGTCCTTATAATGAAACAGTTGAAGATGGACTTTAAAAATTAAATAGAAATTTTATTAATTAATATGTGTGCTAATAATTTATATTATGTCGATATATTGTTTTTTAGTATTGTTCTCATTTTTATTATTTTGTATTATATTTTCTTTTCTTCGGAAATGAGAAACTGTGTTTTTATTTTTATTAATACTAATTCAAATTCTGAAAAATATTCTTTGTGTCTAATTAAAGATATTTTATCAATATTTTCGACATGAATGCAACAAGGCTGAAGTTCATTACTAAATATGTTATCGCATTTATTTTCGTTTTATATTAGTTTGCTTATGTTTTTTTATCATTAAATTTACTATAATGTAAACGGATGACGATGGAGCTAATATATTATTAGTTATTATAGTCAAGATTTTTAGTCTGTTTGAATATCTTATTTTTTTAGTCTGTTCCAATATATGTGATTTAAATAAAAAGTTAGTGGAAGATCTGATTTTAAATCCGATAAGTTTTTAATCTGTATAATGCTGTTCATAATTGGTTGTCAGGGATGAAATAATTTTTGGTTTGAAATTGTCAAAAAATACATATACAATTAAGTCTGATAATATCTAATGTACTACAAATATCTATGTTATACAATTTTAAGTAAATATTGTATTTTATAATACGAAATCAATTTTGTTCATTTCCTCATATTTTCCTCAGTGTACTTTTTTAGCACTTACTATATTTATATATTGAAAATGTTTCTAAGTTGTTCGAAAACCTTCTACAAAAGTATCAATTTTGGTTTTGAGGTGAGGTGACATATGCATGTATAATGCAGTAAACAACAAACAAAAAACAAAAAACAAAAAAAGAACAACGCGCCACTTACACGAACTCAAATTATACACTGGGAAAAAGAATAAGTTAATTCAACTTAAAAATCCGTTAGCTGTACTTTAAAATTCGTTTGTATTAGCTTTGCAATAAAAATAAAAGTTTAAAGTTGGGCTAAATACATAAAACAGTTGATACGACATAAAAAAAGGTTGAGACAACTCGGTGACAGATTTAAATTAATTTTTAATGTTTTACTTTGTCGATATAGTTAATACAAATTTTCTAATTTTCCCAGTGTATATGATATTCAAGCGTGGGGCATTTTTTTAATCGATTCTTCAAGCAGATTCTGCAACTTTGAAATCTTAACTGGGAATCCCTATTTTTTATTGCATATTCGGATTCTACACCACAAGTAAGAGTTTGTAGA
Source organism: Macroteleia sp. ZL-2020 (assembly GCA_022817385.1). Lineage (NCBI taxonomy): Eukaryota > Metazoa > Arthropoda > Insecta > Hymenoptera > Scelionidae > Macroteleia > Macroteleia sp. ZL-2020. Next base: position 13,062 of record JABFPO010000015.1, read on the forward strand.
CGAAAACATTTTTCCGTACCACACGTCTATGCAAACTTTCAAAGGTTGAAAATTACGCGAATGGGAGGTAGAAAAGAAGTGAACTTATTTACTTAGTCCGTAAATGTAATTTTAAAAATTGCTTCTGAAAATGCAGAGCACAGCAAAGTAATTTGATTATCAAAATATTAATAGAAAGTACCACTGAAGACAAATTAAATAAATGAAAAATAAAAATATTCTTAAAATATTAAAGAATATCGTAGGTACTTCCTAATTTGAATGTTAGATGTCCGCTTGGAAATAATGTTATTTTGTTATTCCCAGAATATTATGTTAATATTATTTTAACATTAAAAAAATTAAAATTTCTGGATTCGCCATTTTCTATTAGGAATTTTGCAAATTTGATATTAAAATTACTTAACTAATTAATGTTTGGGAATATTATTTTAATATTATTTCAATATTAAAATATAATATCCCTGGAAGATCCTAGGAATATTATTTGCTGATAGGGCAGCTATTCCTTAGATATTATTTGAAACTGGAAAACAGTTTTATTGATTTTCCAATCTCTTTTATATGTTAAAAATTTATTATAATAAAAAATATATGTACTTTAAAAATTAATTTCACTAAAGAAAAATCTAACATATTTAGTATACATGCACAATGTTCCTTCTTAGAATAAAATTTTCGTTACGAAAAACGCATAAAATTATATATAATTATAGTACATTAATTACTTGTACTAAAATAGTGACATATACGTATACAACATTCTCTTAAGCTTCTTCTTCTTCTTCTCTCTTTTATTGGCTCGGGTCGCTTAATTGCGTCCCAATATAGCCATTCGCAGGTGGCGGGGTAATAAAAAATGAAGTAAAGTAAAAATTGTATTGCGTCGTGGTTTTGTCGGGTAGAAATTACGAGACTATTAACCTACAACGAACAATTCAGGAAGACTGGGGAAAGGAAAAGGATTAGGGGGAAAAGGAAGGTATTTGGGGAGGTTCGTTGTAGGTTTTAGGTAGGTAGAGTTCCAGATGTTGAGGAACTTGCCGCCGGTTTTGGTAAAAACAGGGTACACCACGCGAAGGTAACACGGTCGGACTCCGCACCCCATTCTCTTAAGCGTTGTGCTTTATTAGCAAGTAAAACTGCACGATTTTGGCAACCCCACTACATATCTATTTCGTACCCAGTTCTATATCAATTTGCTAAAAGTCTTTTACCAAAACAAAGTTATGCCACGTTCCTTTTTGTTTTCATTTGTTATGGAAACGTCAGTAGCTTATATTTACTTTTGCAAGAATCTTCTATACCAAATTGGTATACCAGTCTGAGCAAATTTGGTAAAGGGAGTTGGGTACTAAATAAGTGTGAATATGTTTACTAATATTGTAAAGAGATCTTTCATATTTGTTGTTATGCTGAAATTGTATACAGTTTTATGATAACTGAAATAAAAGATTGCACTTTATTTGTAAAGAATAATCTGATACTAAAATTGTGAGTTCATTCTGTACTAAATAAGTTAGATTTTTCTAACTTTTTCCGAGTAGCACTTGTAGCAATACTACGTTAATACGTGCTGAAGTATAGAGAATATTTCATTCGCCTACACGGAGAAAAATGTGTACAGTTAAAAAGGCTTTAGCAGTTGTATCGTAGTTTAATCAACTGCAGCTGTCAGTCGTTCTTACTGTAACTGCACTATTACAGTTGAATTAATTGCACTGGCAATCATTTGTGTAATAATTTGCAGTATTTTGAACTGTCAACATTCAGTTGTGCCCAATTTTTCGTGAATTTTTAAAAATGGGCATAAGTTTCCTTTTAAAACCTGAAGGTCAAAAGAAGAAAGTAGCTTCTAGCCCGGGCTTTTTCTAAGACGAGGCTAGACATATGTTTCCGGTTTTCCTGCAGTTTATAGTCCCAATAATATCAGCGGTGAAATCGGAATTTTTTAACCTTCTCACTTATATACTTTTATTTTTATCTAGCCATAGACGACAAGTGTTTCTGGACGTAATTTTATATAGTAGTTAAAATTTATTTTTATGTTTATGTTTCTTTTATATCTTTTATATTAAATTATAGTGAATTTCTATGCATAATATCACATTATTTCTATTTTACAACAGTATTGTTTATACAAATTATAAACTATTAAGATAAGTAAAAAATGTTGACTGATTAGTATAAGTTTACTTATTCTGTAGGAAAATAAAAAAATCCGATGAATTTCTATGTATAGAATCACATTTGGTTTATTTTGCAATAATATTGTTTACGCAATTGATAAACAATCAAGATATGTAAAAATTTACGACTAATTCGTATAAATTTACTTATGCTGGAGAACTAGAAAAATTCCGGTTAATTTCTATGCATAATATGATATTATGTCTATTTTGCAAAAACATTGTTTAAACAAATTATAAACTATTAGGATAAGTAAAAAATTCTGACTGATTAGTATAAGTTTACTTATTCTGTTGCAAATAAAAGAAATCAGGTGCATTTCTATGCGTCATATCACATTAGGTCTATTTTGCAATATTATTCTTTATACAAATTATAAACATTCAAGGTAAGTAAAAATTTTCGACTGACTCTTATAAATTTACTTATTCTGAAGCAAATAGAAAAATTCCGGTGAATTTCTATGCATAACATCACATTTGGTTTATTTTGCAATAATATTGTTTACCCAAGTTATAAACAATCAAGATCAGTAAAAATTTGCGACTAATTCGTATAAATTTACTTATTCTGGAGTAAATAGAAAAATTACGGTGAATTTCTATGCATAATATCACATTTGGTTTATTTTGCAATAATATTGTTTTCGCAAGTTATAAATATTGAAGATCAGTAAAAATGTCCGACTAATTCGTATAAATTTACTTAATCTGGAGAAAATAGATAAATTCCAGTGAATTTCTATGCATAATATTATATTATGTCTATTGTGCAACAATATTGTTTATACAAATCATAAACTATTAAGATAAGTAAACAATTTTGACCGATTAGTATAAGTTCACTTACCCTTTTGCAAATAAAAGAAATCAGGTGAATTTATATGCGTAATATCACATTAGGTCTATTTGCAATATTATTATTTTCGCAAGTTATAAACATTGAAGATCAGTAAAAATGTCCGACTAATTCGTATAAATTTACTTATTCTGGAGAAAATAGATAAATTCCAGTGAATTTCTATGCGTAACATCACATTTGGTATATTTTACACTAATATTGTTTACGCAAGTTGTAAACAATCAAGATTAGTAATTTGCGACTAATTCGTATAAATTTATTTATTCTGATGCAAATAGAAAAATTACGGTGAATTTCTATGCATAACATCACATTATGTCTATTTTGCAACAATATTGTTTAAACAAATTATAAATTATTAGGATAAGTAAAAAATTCTGACTGATTAGTATAAGTTTACTTATCCTGTAGCAAATAAAAGAAATCAGATGAATTTATATGCGTAATGTGACATTAGGTCTATTTTGCAATATTATTGTTTATACAAATTATAAACAGTCAATGTAAGTAAAAATTTTCGACTGATTCGTATAAATTTACTAATTCTGGAGCAAATAGAAAAATTCCGGTGAATTTCTATGCATAACATCACATTATGTCTATTTTGCAACAATATTGTTTATACAAATCATAAACTATTAAGATAAGTAAACAATTTTGACCGATTAGTATAAGTTCACTTATTCTGTAGCAAATAAAAGAAAGCCGGTGAATTTTTATTATGCATAACATCATATTCGGTTTATTTTGCAATTATATTATTTATGGAAGTTATAACCAATCAAGATCAGTAAAAATTTTCGAGTGATTCGTATAAATTTACTTATTCTGGAGCAAATAGAAAAATTCCGGTGAATTTCTATGCATAACATCACATTATGTCTATTTTGCAACAATATTGTTTATACAAATCATAAACTATTAAGATAAGTAAACAATTTTGACCGATTAGTATAAGTTCACTTATTCTGTACGAAATAAAAGAAATCAGGTGAATTTATATGCTTAATATCACATTAGGTCTATTTTGCAATATTATTGTTTATACAAATTATAAACAGTCAATGGAAGTAAAAATTTTCGACTGATTCGTTTAAATTTACTTATTCTGGAGTAAATAGAAAAATTCCGGTGAATTTCTATGCGTAACATCACATTTGGTTTATTTTGCACTAATATTGTTTACGCAAGTTGTAAACAATCAAGATCAGTAAGAATTTGCGACTAATTCGTATAAATTTACTTATTTTGATGCAAATAGAAAAATTCCGGTGAATTTCTATGCATAAAATCACATTATGTCTATTTTGCAACAATATTGTTTAAACAAATTATAAACTTTTAGGATAAGTAAAAAATTATGACTGATTAGTATAAGTTTACTCATTCTGTAGCAAATAAAAGAAATCAGATGAATTTATATGCGTAATGTGACATTAGGTCTATTTTGCAATATTATTGTTTATACAAATTATAAACAGTCAATGTAAGTAAAAATTCTCGACTGATTCCTATAAATTTACTTATTCTGGAGCAAATAGAAAAATTCCGCTGAATTTCTATGCATAACATCATATTCGGTTTATTTTGCAATAATATTATTTATGGAAGTTATAAACAATCAAGATCAGTAAAAATTTGCGACTAATTCGTATAAATTTACTTATTCTGAAGCAAATAGAAAAATTCCGGTGAATTTCTATGCATAACATCACATATGGTTTATTTTGCAATAATATTGTTTACGCAAGTTATAAACAATCAAGATCAGTAAAAATTTGCGACTAATTCGTATAAATTTACTTATTCTGAAGCAAATAGAAAAATTCCGGTGAATTTCTATGCATAACATCACGTTATGTCTATTTTGCAACAGTATTGTTTATTTAAATTATAAACTATTGGGATAAGTAAAAAATTTTGACTGATTATTGTAAGTTTACTTATTCTGTAGCAAATAAAAGAAATTAGGTGAATTTCTAAGCGTAATATCACATTTGTTCTATTTTGCAATATTATTGTTTAAAACAATCGAAATATGTAAACATTGTTGACAAACAAAATTTTCTTATCAAATAATGGCAAATTATATGAAAAACTCTATGAAATTTCATATACCATCATAAAGATATGAAGTCATACGATTTTTCATATAAATTAATTATAAATTTTTTATATAAATTTTTCATAGTAATTCATAGCAAATCATAAAAAAATTCCATGAAATTTCATAGACTTTCATAAAAGAAATCGTTTTATGATTTTTCATATGAAATCATAGACTTAAAATTATATCTTTAACTTTCATAGCAATTCATATGAATTCATAAAGAAAATCTATGAAATTTCATAGACTTTCTTGAAGTTTCATCTGAAATTTCTGTTGCATTTTCATAGGAATTCAGATGGACTTTTCTTCATCTGATTTCCTATGATTTCCTATGACCGTTAAACCAGGGAATAGAGATTTCTAGTTTATATAAACAATTTAATAATGTCAATTCGTTTAATTCAAATGTCATAATAATTGATAGAAAAATTTTACTCTATAGCATATTATTTATGATATAATAATTTTTTCCATGC
>JABFPO010000016.1:0-18450 GCA_022817385.1 Macroteleia sp. ZL-2020
CTTCTTTTAGTTTAGCATCACTTATTTCTGGGAATTTTTCTGCTACCCTTGTAGAAAAATTTCGCTGAAAATGTGATGAGAATTTGATGAAAATCATTGAAATTCGCTGAAAATTGTCTGAAAAGCAATTACAATCGCTGAAAATCACACAAAATTGGGACTTTTCAGCGATTATCGTCACTTTTCAGACATTCAAGATTTTCACATTTTTGGCATTGATTTTTTATTATTTCTCATTGTTTTTCCGCATTTTTTCAGCGTTTTACATTAGATTTCATACTTTTCAATTTTACCTGATTGTTCAGAGATTTTCAGTGTGTTTGAAACGATGAAAAATAATGAGAAATGATGAAAAATGATGCTAAAAAATTTAATCTCTGAAAAATGATGACAAACGCTGAAAAGTCCCAATTTTGCTTGATTTCCATCAATTGTCATTGTTTCTCAACAATTTTTAAGCAAATTTCAGTGATTTGCAGTGAATTTTCAGCAAATTCTCAGCAAATTTTCAGTGAAATTTTTCTACAAGGGTAGATAGTTGAAACAATCGCCATCTTTGTCTTATGTTTAACGTCTGTTAATAGTGATAAATATTGTCAGTTTTCTTATGACCAATTTGACAGACTAACAATAAAAATTATCAATTTTTATTATACAATAAGGATGACAATTCAAATAAACTTCTTTTCTTTAAAGTAATGACATAAATATAGATAAATTACACTGGGTACTTTGCCTTAAGTAAACTATGTTTCATTAAATAATATCAAAGTAACATAGTATAATATGTAAAATTTTAAATTGATTCTACAATGTTGTCTCAAGCAGAGATCCGCCTCAAGAATTTTGACGCATATCTATTACAGAATCTTTCGATGTACACAAACCTTGAAACTTTTTGTATATTAAATAGTAATTTAAAAATTGTCCTCTGCTAATTTTATTACCTTTATAAGATATTTGGCTAATTAGCGAAATTTATACTTTAATATACTATAATTTACAGTTTCAACATGTTGAATTTCTTGGAAAAAGTAGATATATGTATAATGTACGAACTATAAATTATAGTTGTCAGTACCAATTAAAAAGTTGCAGAAATTTGAAAGGAAGATATAACCAAATAATCGCACTTTATAATGATTTATTTTGCTTTATCGATTTACAATTAGCATAAAACATGAATCAATTAATTCGATTTAAAGTCAATGAAGTACAATAATTTTGGCTTAAAACGTATTGAAAACTACTATATATTTTTACAGCTCCAATATTTGAACACATGTATAACTTTTCAGATATTTTGTGTGATTCAACGAATATAACAAGTTATTGAAATAAATTAAAAATTTGTACAATTTGGTATAAAAACTATTATTTGTTTTAAAAAATGGAATTTTGTTATATTTCTTAATAATAATTTGAAAACCACCTTCAAGCACTTAAAATAATTCGTGAAAACTATTCTTAACAGGATCTCGATGTAGGAACTGATTTCGTAACCTCAAAAATGTTGAAATAATGCATTAATGTATAATAAAATTAATTGTTTACGAAATGACGTATCGTTGTTAAAATTGTATATTTAATTTTGTTTAATGTACTAACCATAACATTATAATAATATATATTTATTAGGAAATTGGAAATAATTTCACTTCGCACTGTAAATTTTATTTCGTTTTTCTTTTAAAAAATATACTTCCAAATTTTTCCATCATGAAAAGAAAAGTTCACTTTGATGACCAAACAGTGCTATGTCGTTATGTTTGTTTTAACATGAATAATATTCTTTTCAAATGTAAAAATAGGTAATATTGTTGTTAATTCTGTATATTTTCAGACGGGATGAATGAAAAGTAACGGAGGAATGGTACAAATAATATAAAGTTATATACTTTTGAATCCCCTTATTGTTATAAAATTAAGAAGAAACGTTACATCTCACTCTCTACAAAGCGATTGAATAATTATTATTGATCTAATATCTTCTAGGTAATAAAAAGAAAGAAAATGTATTTTAATAACTAAAATAAAATTGAAAATTATTCTATTTAATTTCCCATTAACTTTTCATCACATATTTTCAGGTTAACTTTGTCCTAACACCGAAAAGAAATTACGTTTTTTCATTTACAATATACAATCTTCGAATTGTCATTAAAAATACACAATTTTTTAATAATTCTAATTGCTTTCGATCGTCTTCTTTTACTGGTTACACAGATAAAAATGTGTTTCGAATTTCGCTAGAAAATGTTACTTGCGATTTCTGATAGAAACCAATGTCCAAATAAAGCATACATTGTGAATCAAATATTTTCTATGTAAAATTTCAATTCTTCAGAATTATTCAACTAGCACTTCTCATATTTATGATGTAGTGAAAACCAATATCTTAACTAATAAATCTGCTTTGCCAAAGCTTTATTTCTGTGAAAACAAATCGTAGTTTTTGCACACGATGTTGGTCTTATCGGGTACGAAATCGAATGCAACGTTAGGGTGGAACATAAGTTGGCTAATGTACTCACTAAAGTCGCGCTTTCCGGCAGCGTGCTCGCCCTTTCGAGGGTTTTCCCCTTCCGTGACGATTAATCCGGGCGCGCACGGTCGTTGCCATCGACTGTCATCACAAAGCAACGTAGTCACTTTGCGGCATAATTGCCGCCACAACAACGAATAATTTCATGGAATCACAATACACTTACTACAAAAAATAGGACGAGGAAAACAAAACAATACACAATTGTTAGTGTCGATAAAACAAATTATTTATATGTTACAACACTGTAATCACACTCAAAAAATTTTGCGCCAATAAAAACTCTTAGCGAGAGAATTCCAATCTCCGAGTTTTTCCGCTAACTTATTTCTTAAAAATAAAACAAACTTGACACAAGTGTTCTTCTTCTTGTTGATATCAAGATTGATAATAATATTTTATTATTGTTTTTTTATACCTTTAGTTTTATATTTTCATAATGATACTATATTTTTTTTGTTTAGTATTGTTGTTACTAATTTTTTACTGTTACATAATTTTAATTTTTTATATTTAATTTTTCAGGATTTCTGGCCAGGAGTTTCTAACCTTTTTGTATTTGACAGCTGTCAAGATTAAGTATCGCCTTTTTTCTTTCTTTTTATTATTAATTTAAAAAAAAATTGTTTATTTTAGATTTATATTTTCATTTGTATTTATATTCTAAATTTCCAATTTTTAAAATTTTTTTTTTATTTAATTACTTTTTGGATTTTTTATTTTTTGGCTAATTGAAAGAAACATGTTTTATTTTTATTTGACTCGCGTTTTTTATTATTTTTATCATTTTACTTATGAATTAAATGTTTTCAGCTGTTTCCTTGTTCACATGTTAGGATGGGCAAGTGATTCTTGTAGGGACCACATTTCCTGGCTTAATGTTTAGATGGGCGAGTGGTTCCAGTTTAGTTGCCCCAAATTACGTGTTTTTTGAGGTATTTAAAACATGTAAAATTTTTCATAATAATCAATAAATATTGGTACATTAATGATATTTAATAATTTTATAATCATTAATTAATAGATAGTTAAGTTAACAATTGATTAACGTTTTTTATAGTTTTATTAAAAAAAAATTCTTTTCTTTTTCAGATTTTGATGGGACGTGTCAAATTTAACGTTAGACAATGAACATGTTGTCTTAAGATAAGCAAAAGATTTTTTATTAATTTAATCTTGTATTTTTACAAAAAGAAAAATAAATTTTTTGAGTCGGTAAAATACAAGTTATTATAATGTTACAACTATCCCCCCGCTGGAATGGTTAGGCCGGATCACGGGGTAGCCATTCCATTAATTTTAAGAAACCATTGGGAGTAATTCAATTTTCATTTTTTCGCGGATCGCTGGTATGTCAGCTTGTGAGAAAGTGAACGGTTCCTCCGCTGCTTCCCTTCGAGCAAATTCGCACACGAAGACACCGCAGTCATTGCCATTCATTTGATGTGGTATATCTGTGGGAATTTCAATAGTCCACTCCTCGGGTTTGATTTCTATTCCCCTCTTTTGTCTGGCCTCAGTTATTAAATATTGGAGGACACGTTGAGGAATCTTAGAATTTGTGCCGTCAATGCTATCTAGCAATTTGATGGTTTTGCTTATTATATTTATCACTATCAGTGACCAATGCCTCTTTTGGTTAATTGGTATTAACCATTTTGTTTTCGAAAAGATGTTAGTTTCTTTCGTCCATCTCTTGACTCCTTCATATCCTCCTCGACAGAGTTGTAGGAGGAAAAATGACGAGTGCCACCCAATCGTTGGTCTCTTTTTGCAAATATCGTACATTGTGGCATTAATGACTTGATCGTTAAGCCAATTATTATCAGAAATTGTTTCGATGTCTTGTTTATTAATCGTGAAAGGTTTGTTATCCTTGTTTTTGGTTTTTTCGATTTTGAGTTGTTTGTCGAGACTTATTTTATTCTTTTTAATACGGTTTTCCATTTCTTGTTTTAATTGTTTTAATTGAGCAATTTCGATTTTAGCTTGATTGTCTGGGTTAGGTATCTTCTTTTTAATCCAGTCTAATTGTTCTTGGCAGGTGCTGGTGATCTGCTCAAGTTCTCCTACTCTGGATTGCATTTTTGCGTTAGCTAACCTTTCGATTTCCTCATTTGTCAAGTTTTTTCCGAGGAATTCTGCCTCTTTCCTCACAACTCTTCTGTAGTGGCAAAGGTTCTTGCGCTCCATCTACGCTCATATAGCGTTTGATAATTTTATTGTATTTAATTAGGACGGACATTTTTTAAACTGGACGTTTCATGCAAGACGAACACATTTTTTTTGTTTTTTGTTTTTTGTTTTTTTTTTGTTTTTTTTTGTTTTTTGTTTTTTGTTTTTTTTTTGTTTTTTTTTGTTTTCTAGATAGTTAATTTGTTAAATTCGCATTGCATGCGTTCTATGTTATTTTTATTCCACTCGTCGATATAATCTGAAATATGTTGAGCTATCGGTTGTGGATTAGTGAATTTTTTTTTTTTTTCGGTCGTTGGCGTTAGGGCCTGTGGCATTGGTACTTTGTAGTCTTTTGGATAAACATATCCTCTCTGGCATTCATCTCCTTGATAATTGAAATATTTAGATTCTTCGATACTTTTGAGATTTCTTTTTCTGATTCTTTCACGTACATCTGTTTCAGTTAATTTTCTTTTGAATGTCTTTTCTTTTTCCATCCTCTCTTTTTTTCTTCTTTCCAGCCTTCTGGTATATGAAGCACTTCTTTTCATTGTTTTGCTAAGTCTAATTAATTTTATCTTTGAACATATGGCTTCATATTTTCTGAATGGTATATTCCCCTCTCTACATCTTTGTCAATGTGTTTAATCACGTATGATGTTTCACTCAATTTTTTCTCGACACGGTAAGGACCCTCGTATATTGAGAAAAATTTTCCCAATTTTTTCTCTAACTTGTTGGAGAAATTGCATGCCTTTACTAGTACTTTGTCTCCTTCTTTGAATGTGTACAATTTATGTGTTTCGTTAAATTTCTTTGCCCTTTTAGATGCCTTTAATGACATTCTTTTCTTTGCTAGTTCTATTTGAACATTAATATTATTATGTGGTTGTTTTAACCACGGTAACCATTTTGCCCAGGGGCGTGTGGGTTTTTGTCCTAGATGTAGTTCTACTGGACAAAAATTTGTACTGTCGTGATGCACTTCGTTTATGCAGTCATGAATTACGTCTATCCAGCTTATCCAGCTGGAATGTCTATCCTTAACAAATGTTCTGAAGAAGCGACCTAGTTCTCGATTTACTCGCTCTACAGGGTTGGCCTGTGGATGTCTGATAGACGTAAAGGACAGTTTTATTTCATGTTTTTTAGTGAATTCTTTCCACACAGCTGAAGTGAATTGGGTTCCCTGATCACATAGGATTCGTTTTGGTTTACCTAACTTGGGAAAATGGTTCTTTATTAAACAATTTATTGTAGCTTTAGTAGTTGCTTTTCGGAGAGGATATAATTGTACGTATTTTGAGAATACGTCTATGGTGACTAGAAGATACTTCATACCGAATTTGGTTGTGGGTAATGGTCCATAGTAATCAATAGAAAGTAATTCCCTAGGTTGTGATGGTAGTATATTCTGTTGTGGGGAATAATATGTTTGATTAGCAATTTTATTCCTTTGACAGGAATCACAGCTAGCTATTCTTTGACGTATTTTCTTCGCCATTTTGGGGAAGTAGAAATATTCTTTTATTATTTTGAAACATTTTTCTGACCCTATGTGTCCGTATACATCATGACACTCATCTATTAAAGGTAAAATTAATTTTTTAGGAAGTATGATTTTCCATTCTCCGTCATAGTTCTTATGCCATATTCCATTTATCAAATTTATAGAAGGGTTTTGTTCGTCAATATGCAAATCTTCTTCTTTCTGAAGTTCTTCGATATTTTTGAGTAAATTTATTATGTTTTTGGATAATGTTTTTGCCAATTTGTTTATTATAATTCTATTTTCATTGTCTATTTCGTGTGTATTGTGTCCTTCCTTAATTCTGCTCAAGGCATCCGCTACAATATTTTTCTTGCCTTCTTTATGTATTATTTCTATTTGATAGTCTTGGATAGCCAGAATCCATCTTGTCAGTCTTGAATTTGGAAGTTTACAGGTTTTTAAGAAGGTGAGAGCCTTATGGTCTGTCGCCAATATTATTTCTGCTCCCAAGAGGAAAGTACGGAATTTTTTCAATGCCCAAACTATCGCCAGAAGTTCCTTTTCCGTAGTTGTATAATTTAGTTCGGCCCCTTTCAAAGTTCGACTTGCAAATGATAATATTCTCTTTTCATTATTTGGTAATTGATAGAGTACGGCTCCTAATGCGTATTTACTTGCGTCAGTATCCAGGTAGAAAGGGTATCCCGTCTTTGGGAAATGTAGCATCACTTCCTCTGCAAATAAATTCTTTATTTGTTGAAAGATGAGTTCATGATGTTCTTCCCATTTCCACTTGTTTCCTTTTCTTAATAACTCTAGTATAGGTGCCATTTTGTTGGCATAATTTTGTGCAAATTTCGCATAAAAATTTATTGTGCCTAGAAAACCTTGTAATTGTTTCACGTTCTTAGGACGTGGAAATTCTTTTATAGCTTTAATTTTTTCTGGATCTGGTCGCAATCCTTCTATATTGAGGATGTGTCCTAAAAATTTCAATTCTCTTTTGAAGAATTCACATTTTTCTAAACGTAATGTCAAGTTATTTTCCTGAAATTGTTTGAAGACGAATTCGAGGTGTTTTAAATGATCGTTCAAGTTATTGGATATTACCAGTATGTCATCCACAAACTGTAATATGAAGTTTTTGTCGCCTTTCAAAACTATATCTAAAGCTCTTACAAGGGCAGCTGTACTTGTTTTCAATCCGAAAGGTACGACTAAAAATTCATAACACTTTCCTTGACAAAGGAAAGCCGTATATTGGTAGGAATCAGGATGCAGAGGTATTTGCCAAAAGCTACTGGTCATATCGAGACTAGTCATATACTTTATACCTTGGCATTTTTGAAATATGGATTCCATATTCTCCATCCTCTCGTGATCAGATTTTAACATAGTATTTAAGTTACGAGCATCCAAGCATATTCTAACTTCACCATTCTTTTTTATGGTTGTCACTAATGGATTTATTAAATGGCTGTTTGATTTTTGTATGATACCTTGTTTCAACATTTTTTGTAGTTCTTCTTCTACTGTTTGTCTATAGTGCATCGGAATTGGATAACTACGAGGAGTGAATATTGGTTCCTTAGTAAATTCTAAGCGGTGCTTGTAGCATGATAACCTTCCTGGGCTTTTTCTAAAAGTATTTTTATATTTTTTAATTAATTTCAATAATTCATATTTTTCTTTTTCGTTGTTTATTTCTTTTAATTTATCTTCAATTTCTTCTTCAGTTACTTCTTCGTTATTTTGTTCTTTATACAATTTTAGTATTTCTTTCGTTGTTTTTTCTTCCAATTTTAAGGTTACCTTTCTATCTTGTTTACTTATTGTTATTTCATTCTCTTGTAGATTAATTTTTCCGTTTAGTAATCTTAGTATATCGATTCCAATGATACAGTCACAACTAAGATTTGGAACAATTATTATTGCATGATCCACTTCTTGATTCTCTATCATGATTTGAGTATAGATTTGTTTCTTTATTTTTGTTGGTCTACCTCCTGTAGCTCCCGCAATAGTGACATTTGTTATTGGTAATGATGGACACGTCTCTAACTTCTTCGTGTTAGCCTGATAGAAATCTTGTGAGATACATGTTATCTCGCTACCAGTGTCTACTAGGGCTATAACTTCTATTCCTTCTATTTGAATCTTTATATAGGGACATCCTTCTTCTTTTTCCTCATTTTCAGTTTTGTTTTGTTTTATTTGATCGATTGAGTTTAAAGTGTAGCCTGCGTTACAGGTCTTGGATTCAGTCGCATGTGGCACCTCCTGTGACGCAGGCTTAATTAGTTTTCCGAATTTTCGCCCGCTGGAGGATTTTCAGTTCGCACATTTGTCATATTGACCCTTGTTGGTTCAGTTCTTGGATTTTGGTTTCTGGTGTTATTTTGATAATGGCCGTAAAAATTTCCTCTGGTATTATTTTGTAGTCTTCCTTGATTTTCTCCAGACTTATAATTGTAAGAGTTATTTTGTGGTTGATATTCTCTGTTGATATCATTTCTCACTCTATTATCACTACGTGAATGTAGACTTGAATTTAGTGGGCCAGCGGAATCAAATTGTTGTAAAATGTTTAAAAAATCTTCCAGATTTGACGTTCCTCTTACCAACATTGCAGTTTGTATCTCTTGATTGAAATGTCTTGATAGGAACCGTATTATATCCTTGTCTGAATAAGGTGGCTCTATTTCTCTTGCATTGTTGAACTGACGTATTGCATAATCTACTCGGCTTAATTTCCCACGTGCGTAATAAATTCCTTGTTCAAGATTCCTTCTTATTCGATACTGCACATCGTCATTCCAATATCTTCGCAAAAAGTTTGTTTTAAATTCTTGAAAGTTATTTATTATTGGTGCCATTAATCTCCACCATTCGTTTGCGGTGCCTTTCAAGCAATTGTTTAATATACATTGTAATTGATGCGTAGGATTGTTGGTTGCGTTAAGGTACTGTTCCATCTCTTTTATAAATCTTATGGGGTTTTGATAACCGTCGAAGTTAGGGGGCTCGTATTTTCCAAATACAGGATTGTTTATACCATTGTTTGGCATATTATTATTATTTGTTAGGTTTGTTGTCAATGATTGGTCTTCGACCAAATGATTTAAAATCCTGCCAGTTTGTTCCAGCTGTTTTTCTATTTTGTTTAGTCTTTCAGATGTTGCCTCCGATTGACGTCTTATCTCCTCTGTTAACTCTAATCTGGTATCGATAATTTTACTTTGAAAACGTTTTTCCATGGTTGATATATTTTCTTCTATTTCTTCCATATGATCATCTTGTGCCTTTTTATTGTTTATTGATTCCTTCAACAAACGTTCTATTGCATCCAACCTCTCAGAAATTGCATTAGATTGTTCTAGATCCTGTTCCACTTTCTGTTTTTTCGTGCTTTCACTTTTGAGTGAGCTTATACTTCTCGTACTGTTGGCTCTACTTTTATTCGACTGAACAGAATCTTTATCATTATTTGTTGAATCAATTGGTTTTAATCCTTGCTTGGCTTGTTGAACTTCCTCTTGAGTAATTAATATTGAGGGAGATATTTTATTTTCACTTTTGTATTGTTCCTCCATTTTTCTTGTTTGTCTGGGCATGTTTTTATGTTTAACAATTATTTTTTACGAGGTATTTCCCTTACCGTTTCGAAAATTATGAGTGGTTAAATTACACTTTTTAGATCGCATGAATTATGTCGATTTGTTAGATTTTTATATTGTTTGTAAATAATAATAATTACTTTATTGGTTTAATTTTATTTATAATTTGTTAATTTTATATTGTTCTAATAAAAATTGTTTTCTTTTAATTATACATAAATTACATTTTTGTTTTACACGTAAGTAACGACATCACTAGACAGTAAAAGACTTTTATTCAGATCCTCGAGTCCCTGTTCGGGCGCCATTTATAATTTTTGGGTTCTTTGCCATATAAATTTTAGTAAATAGATCTTTAATTAATTGTTAAATGTTAATTTTAACGATCAATTTATTATTTCTTCATTCCACTGTCATGAAAAACATGTAGTTTGTTGTTTGAGTGGAATGTAAACACAGCCGGATCTAGTTCAATTATTTGGTTGCGTTCAGCTATCGACTTTTCCAGTCGGAAATATTTTCTAATATCATTAAATCAGCCTTTATAATTCAGGAGTAGTTTTGCAAACTCTCAGTAACTTTTTTTGTAAAGCCAGTTCACAGGGCTATTAGTTTCATCATAGAGTACATGAAAACACTCCTTATTGTTTGGCTTAAGATAATTCTTAAATTAGTGACAATTTTATTAAATTTATTTAGTTTTAATTTAATGATTAATAATTTATAATGGACTCGAGGAGAGCTGAAGTCTCGTGTTTAAATAATTTTTGAATTTTACCTTTGTGTATTTGGGTATTTCTATCTTTGTCTAATTTATTGCGGATGGAGAGAGCAAGCAATCTGTAAGTAATAAATTATGGTTACTCACTCTGATTAGTTGATTATACTTGTGTCGTCTGTTTGTGTTGTGATGTGTAGTGTCGTCAGTTAGTGTTCTCGTGGAAGATGTCCAGGTGTAAATCTTCTGGTGTAGTGTGTGTTCCAAGAGTTTTGTGTGTGGTGAATGTGTATTGGTGTAGTGTATTTGTTTTTAGGAGTGCGGAGTGTCAACGACTTTAGAGTCGGCGCCTTACACGGAACCTGTCCCTGCAGAGGTCTAACTCCGTGTGCTCCGTATTGACCTCTCCGTATGGCGTCGAGTGGCCGTTCCCGTCCGAGGTTTATTGGGACCTTAAACGGCACCAGGTAGAGCTTTTGCAGTTCCCCTTGGACGAGGACAATCCACTGAACACCCTGGTAGCTCTTCGTCGCGACGTGAGCACCTTCCGGAGAGGGTGTGTACAAAAGAAAAAAGAAGAGATATTTACCAAAAGGCACCTTACACGGCACGACTCTGGTAGAACCACTTCCCAGAAACTCGGTTGGGCACCTTACACGGTACGGCGGTTAAGCTTCTTGACTCTGTTGATCTTTTCTAGAGACACCTTATACAGCACGACTGTACTCAGATCAGATTTGAGTATCGAGGTAAGTATTTTAGGATCTTTTATATATTTGATTTTAAAATTTTATTGTAGGAAACATTCAGCCCTCTATATGTCAAATGTTGTGAAGGTTATGTCTGTTTGTTTACTTCATGTATTTGTCAAGCTGTTAATGTGTAAGTAAGTGTCTACTTTGTATGTATTTGTAATTGGTGTAATGTATTACTTTGTGTTTAATTTTATTATTTAAAAAAATTTTTATCTATTTTATTTTTATATTTTAATTTTCTACCCTTTTTATTTATTAGTTTTTTGTCTTTTTTATTTTTTCATTCTGAAACAATTTTTTATTTTTGATTATTTATTAGTTAAATGTTTACAGATTTTATTTATGTAGCGGTTGGGACACTGGTGTTTTCAATGTTTCTGTTAGGTATGATTTTATATTGTTTTTACATTGCTTAAATTTATTAACTTAAGAATTAATTCATATATAATTAATTTAAGAATTAAGAATTAATTCGTATATAAATTAAGAATTATTTCGTATATAATTTATTAATTTAAGAATTAATTATAATATTTATTTCGAAATTTTAATTATTGATATAAAAATAAAATTATCAGAAATTTACTCCAACTGGAAAAAAACATAAAATCACACTTTTCTTCACTGAGTAACAAAAATTAATATTTTAACAGCTGATTAAAAAAAACATTACTTAATAAAAAAATATTTTTTTGTAAAATGAAAACTTAATTGAACAATTAATCTGCTGAATGTCATGTGACATGATTAATTAAATTGACCACTAATGTTTTATTAAATTATATACAATTTTTGTAGAAACAGTTTTTATTAAAATATTTATTAATTTATGTTTAAAAATGATTAATTAATTAATAATTATTACGATAATAATAATTAAATAATGAACTTTTTACTTAATTTTGTTTAAAAATATGAAATTATTTGAATTTGTTATTCAAAAAAGTTATTTACCAGCATCGCCTTTAATTGTGATACCATATGTGTGCCATAGCTGCGAAGGACATGACATATCTTTAGTCATTTCGTGTATCATAGTACACTTTTCCTTTGTATACGGAGGTGGGGGATAGGACACTACGAGACCACCTGATTTTGAATTTACTTGTATCCAAGATGTTGGTACACAATCCACGGTACCCAATTTTTTTTTTGAAGATAAATTTGTTTCAAAACGAACAAGTTGATAATTTTTAACCCTTTAAATAATTCAACAATTAATCATTATAAAGATAAAATAAGATTATAACGCAGATAAAAAAACGTACCGAGACTTTTTCTTTCCTCTTGAAGCCAAAAATTTTGACATTTTGATTTCAAATAATAATCCTAGATTATTCAAATTTTAACCAAATTTATTAAAATTTTTCGTAAAATAAAAACTGCCTACAGTCTTCTTTGCAATTGACCGAATATTTAATTCACTCTTTGTATAAACCTCTTACGATTATGAAATGTCAAATATGACATATGATAGTCATAGTTCTAAACAAAATTCTTTTGTCTTTTTCAAACCTAAATATGTAAATATCAGCTGTCAGATTTGACATTTCATGATTACAAGATATTATTAATAGAACTTATGGTTGGTCTTCAGCAGATACTATAATTATCCGTATATGCATTAAAAAAAAACAAGAACAATTATTGTTTAGAATTATAACAAATATCATTAATTAATCTAATAGAGATGTCGAAATATGTAATTTTGTACGAAAAATTGTAAATGAATTACCCGATTGAAAATTTTCTGACTATTTCGGTACTTCTCTAATAATTTAGTATTCATTAAATATAAAATATATATTTAATAATTAGTGTACTGTTCAGAATATTTAAATAAAACATATTACACAAAATGATCAAGTCAGCTGCAAAACGAATGAAAAAATCTCGAGAACTAAAAAAAAATATTGCGTTTTTTAGTAAATGTGTGAACAACAATAAAGTTGAAGGTGATTATATCTTTACTTAAATTTATAACGTATTCATTTATATATTTAATCAAAAAATTTTAATATACATATACCGCCGATTGGATTTTGATTTAAATATAATTTTTGTCACATTCGCATTAGAACCACGCTTTTATTATCTAATTTTAAGGAGAGAAATATTGCTTTATTCCCTCTGGCTGTTTTTCTCCCTCTAAACACGGGAATAAAATTGTGTTTCAAATACAATTCTGACAAAAAATGTATAAATCAAAGGAGAGAAACTGATTATACACACAAAAAAACAAATGTTAGGTCAAGTGCAATTGATGCTACCGTAGCATGAATTTTGTAAGAGTAGCAGCAATTGCATTTGACCTAAAACGTCATTTCTCTCTGTGTACCTTGCGTGAAGTGGCTACTACACCCGCGCAATAATCGCTTGTTTTTCTCCCGCGATGCATAATATACAATAAGAAAAAGGTTCTAATAATATTTGCAATAATTTATAGAAGAACTTGAATATAATTGCACTCTTAGAAGAAATACTATACTTCTTGCAAAATTTTGCGCAGAATAGTATAGCATTTTTTAATAAGAGTTGTAATTAGAAATTATATAAATTGAACGAGAAATATGTAATGTTTTTTAAAGTCAACTCGATTATGCATAATACCAATGTTCATTATCAAAAAAATACTGACATTTTTGATAGAGATAAATTTGAAATGCGTTTACGACACAAGCATTAACTTAATCTAACCGTAATTTTATGATTAAAAGCTAAACGTTAAGTATAATTTGTAATTAAATTTATACTTTTCAGGTTCAGTTTTTGAATTCGAAGTGCAAACAAATTTTCCTAAACAAAATAATGTATATAAAATTATCGGTTCACCTAAAAATGTTAAAAACTTATTACAATTGAATACAAATGAAGGTATGAGTTATGAGCATGGTACTGAAAATGAAATTGAAGATGTGTGTTACGAGATAGAAAATGGAATTAACAGCGGTATAAGAGAAGAAGTGGAAGAAGAGGTGGAATGTGAATATTATAGTCCTGAGGATGAACAGATCTTATGTGTAGAAATGGAAGATGATGAACATTTTGAATACGAAAATAAAATTGAAACTATAGACGATATTTCTGATATTCGCACTTGGGCTATTGAATGTAACATTAGGCATACACATTTGGATAAATTATTGAATATTTTAAGACGAAATGCCTTTCCAGAGTTGCCAAAATCTTCGAAAACTTTCTTAAAAGCGAAATCTTTAAATTATAAAATTAAAACAATTATATTAGAAGATGGAAAGACCGCCGAATATGTCTATTTTTCGATTTCAGATGGTTTAAAAAGAAGTTTCAATGCAAAATTACATAATTCTCGTAACATAAGTGTTCAATTTAATATTGATGGTCTACCTTTATACAGATCTAGTAACATTAACTTTTGGCCCATATTATGCAAGATCTTTTCTGAACCAAATATTTACAAACCTTTTCCTGTTGCACTTTACGGGGGAATAGGAAAATGTAAAGATCTTGATATATTTTTTAGTGACTTTATTAACGAAATAAACGAATTGTTGAAAAATGGCATTGTTATTGACAATATAAATTATTCCTTTAACATACATTCCTTTATTTGTGATACTCCGGCTAGAGCGTTTATTAAATGTATCAAAGGCCATACTGGTTTCTATTCATGTGAGCGCTGTTATATAAAAGGAAAAAAAAATAATAAAGTAACTGTATTTGATTCCCATAACTCCAAGCTGAGGACTAATCAAAATTTTCGCAGTAAGGATCAAGTTAGACATCATATAGGAACCAGTCCTTTACTTACCATTGAACCCCAAATTAATATGATAGATGACTTTGTACTAGATTCTATGCATCTATGTTGTTTAGGAATTATGAAAAAATTATTACAATATTGGTTGACAAGTAATTTAGATACGAAACTAAGCTACAGAAGTAAAAATATACTATCTTCGAGAATGGAACAATTAAAAAATCAGATTCCAAAAGAATTTCCAAGGAAACCTAGGTCCAGCGATTTGTTGCAGTATTGGAAAGCAACCGAATTCCGCTTCTTCTTAATATATTGTGGCCCTTTCGTATTAAAAGGATTACTTGAACCAACTTTGTATAAACATTTTTTGTTATTTCACGTTGCCTGCAGAATTTTAAGTAGTAAAAAGTTGGTCTTGCAATACTATGATGATGCACAACTTTATTTAAAGAAATTTGTTAAATGTTCAAAACGTCTATATGGGAAAACTTCACTTGTTTTAAATATGCACAATCTACACCATTTGGCAGATGATGTGAAGAATAAGAAGTGCACTTTAACTGAAATGTCAGCGTTCCCATTTGAAAGTCTTTTAGGAGAAATAAAATCATCATTGAGATCTGGAAATAAGCCAGTGGCACAATTCTGTAAACGATTAGAAGAGAAATACTCAACAAGTGATCAGAAACCTCCAATTCCAAAAGAACTAGAAATTTTGAAAAGAGCAAAACATGGTGTAGGAAATCTTATAACAATAAAATATAAAAACTTCTACTTAAGTGTTAAATCACCAAATAACATAGTAATCCTTAAAAATGGATTATATTTTAAAATTGAAGGGATATTTTTGCAAGGAACAGAAACTGTCCATAATATTACTATCACAGGACAAATATGGAATACAATTAAACCTCTTTTCAAATATCCGTGTGATTCAAGTATTTTACAAACGATGATTTTAGCACGTCACATATCAAATACTATACAAACTTTTCCGTTATCCTCCGTAGATAGTAAAATAGTCCTAATGAAATTAGAAGTGGGAAACTCAACAAAAATTGTCGCAGTACCGTGTCTTCATTAATATAAGAGGCATCTAAATGTGATTTGAACATTTTTTCACATTAAATACAACTTTAACGTTAATATGTTATTATACTAACCCTAAGCAAACACAATATTTAAAAAAACGTTCAATCAACATTGATGGGAACTTTGAAAAAGCATTGAATAATTAAGTAATTACTAATTACCATGCTTAATTTTGCTGTGACTCTCCATTTGGTAATTTATTCTAAGTTTTGTTTTATATCTCAAGATGTATATATGCAAAATTTTGTTCTCAATTTCAATAAAAAGAAAATTTTTAAAAAGAAAAACTTTACTGTTTATACTTTTTGGAAGATTTATAACATTTTTTTCTCAGTGTACCGACTCCTAAGTTTCCGAATTGTGTAAGATAATTAATCGTATTAATGAAAAATGACTATTCGCCATTGTTCAATGTACAATTTAGCAGAAAATGGAGAAATAAAATTAAATTTCCACTTGAAAATATATTGTGAATTTCTTTTAAAAGTCATTTTCAAATATATTAGTAATAAAAACACGAAGCTTAATTGACAGATGAAAGAACGGTGCTTCGGTACTTTGCTGTTTATATCAATGGTTTTGTTTTCAGAGTTTAAGTCGTTTTTGTAGAATAGTTTGCTGAAAAATCTTGAAACCAGCTTTGAAAAAAATTAAAATTTTGTTGTAAAACTGTAGAAGAATCCCGATTTTAACACTAAAACGGTGGATAGTAGATTTTTATATCATTTTAATTTTTAAAGATTCATAATTTCTATAGCATGACCTGAAATAAACTGAAATTTCTTGACTTCTGTTTATTTATTACAATTCATTTTATAACATAAGATTGAATTTTATATGTATATTTATAAGCTTGAATTTTATAAATATCTATAAATAGCACATTTTTGTGCCTTTGTCTTTCTAGTTATACACTGAGGCAAAAAAAACGCACCACTTTGTAAAAGTCAAAAAATAGGTTATTTTTAACCTTCAAAGGTATAACCGGGATTACTTTTGTCCAACGGTTTTTCTATTTTTCCTAAAACTACTGTTATGGTGTCATACATTTAGTATAATATAAGTAAGAATCTCCGTCTAATTTAAACATCAAACAACAAATATTTTAAAAAAATGTTCAATGAATGTGCACAATTATTTTGGAATTTTTTTGTTAACTACAACACAGGATTACTAGCGTCGGGCAAAAAGGACCCAGGTTAAACCGTTCCGTTGATTAAAAAAGGGTTAAACCTTTGAGGGTTAAACATGGGGCATTTGTTTTCATTATACTTTAGAGAAAATGTGAAAAAGTCCTCTGTTTAAAAAAAATCCTTCATTTAAAAAAAATATGAATTTTCTTTTTTTTTTTCGTTTCTCAACGATAAATAAACTAAAGTTTTCTATTCAAGCAACACCGAAAGGAACTCCAAAGGGCTTAGAAAGATTATGGTGATAATTATGGCACATTATGGTACATACTGTACGATTGTTGTGGGGTTTCGTAGGTTGCATGTGAATAGTGAATTGCACTTTCGAATAGGCAACTGTTTACGATTAACGTTATGGCATTTCACGGGCATCTCGTTGCATTTTGTAGAGTTCTATTGGGTTCTATGGGGATTTTATAGACAAAGTAGGAGGAAAAAAGTGTAATGCACAACAAATGAAGCTTCTCTGAATAAGTAAAAACAACCTATGGAACAAAGAAACTGAAAAACTGTCGAATGTAATTTCTTTTCAAATCTTTATTGTATACATCCTCAACTTTTTTAAACTTTTCGTGTTTCAACTTTATTTTAGATATTTTATTAATTGTAATTTCTTCATTTACACATTTTCTGTAAATAATATGCATTGAGAGAAATTTATAAGTAAACATTAACACATTTTGTATTAAAAGGACAACTTGATCAGAATAATAATAATATTAAGCTATAAATGTAAAATTATTTAACATTAATTACACTGGTCAACAAAAAAAATGGAAAAAAATTGGACAGACACTCTGATGGGTGATCTTTACTAATTTTGGGTCGCTGAATTCGGATATGACCTTCGTTTCTTCCCATCACCCTCCATTTTTCTGTCACACCCCTATTTTGGCCAAAATTGAGGTGAAATCGGTAAATTTTGTCTAATCTGCTCATATCACAGCGAAGAATGCCAACTTATGGCTTAAAATTACAACAAAATAATGATAAAGATTATGTCCTAAGATAAACATCTTTGGGGATCCCAGGGGGTAAAAAAATGGGGGTCAGGGGGTATTTTTATCAAAAATCCATAAAAAAATCATTAATAAATCAGCATTTTATGATTAGAAGAGGTAGAT
>JABFPO010000017.1:0-18206 GCA_022817385.1 Macroteleia sp. ZL-2020
TACGTAAATTCAATAACGAAATATTATAATTTATCTCTTATGGAAGAAAATAAACATTAAAATATATTGTAATTCCGGAAAAAGTGCGATTTTGCTGTTTGAAAATCTGATGCATTTCATTTTTAATGTGGCCAAAAACAGTACTTTTTTAGTGTTGAAAAATAAAACCGACGTGGAGCTCTTAAAGTAATTTGAACGTTTTTGCGACACCCCTGTTACTAAACCCGAAGAAAACTAATCTCAAAATGGCCGTGGGATGTCGAAAGTTAACATCGATTACAGGGTCGCGAAAAAACAGCGAGCTCTTTTCTCGATACATGCGCTTCGTGCTTGTTCGTGGATTTTGCGAACTATGATCGACGTGGATCACGAAGCAGCATTATATGGGATCTGTAAAAACACTCGTTACACGCCCGTTTGCTTCCTCTGTTGCAGGATTTGTTGTTTTTACTTCGCTGCTGTCCATTTTCTTGGTCATTATATCGATGCAAAGATTTCGGAAAAACGCAAGAACATGGTTTTGTTTGCGAAGTCAAAAAATAATGTTCTTAATTTCATTGAGTGTTTAATAATTTGATCTGAAACTTGTCAAGTAGAAACGATAATGTAGATGTGTAAATTTAAATTTTTTGCAAGTCTTGTACGTCTTTAAAAAAAGTCTCGTATTGTAAAATTGTCCAATAAAAAATATAACCCTTGAAAATATTGAAAATTCCTTTCAGTTTATATAAATTGTAATTTCATCTGTTTCTTGTTTATTTCCCAACGAGACATTAATTTAAAAAAATAACTGTCTCATAAAAAATTATTATCCAGAATTGTTTCAATATTATAAAATGTTTATTAACACTAACTTAATTTGACATAGTTTCACTATTTTATATATCCTTATAATAAAATAAAAAAATGTTCATGTTTACATATTTTTCAGTCTACTTAAGATTGAAGATAAAGTTTGTAATAATTGTCATTTAAAAATGTTTGAAATAGTAAAACATTCTCATCGAAAAATGTTGATAAAATATTTATTTCCTTTTCTTTTCCTTTGATATTTCATGTTTTTTGTTGCTAGGAAACCAGCTCGAGCAAATCGTCGGATGTTTCCATATGTCCTGGGGGTAACAATTTACCCCTATAGCTTTCTTCTATGAATAAATTACTATTCGCTTGAATTGCGAATGCGAAAAGTCTAACGGTGAGTTGTGCAGGTGCGCCGGCTCTCACCGCGGAAAGAGACGAACGAAAACAGAACTGCGATTACTTTTTTTGTATGCAATTAAAATGGATGGAGAATACTTGTGCGGCTTTCTCGAACTCACAACGCCATTGGGTGTACTTAAAATGATAATTGGTTTGCCGCAAGTTCAGGACTCACGAAACAAAAACTATTTCCTACAGATCCCTGTGTTACCGACATCATGTAAAAATAATACTCGTATGTTTCGCGGCACAAAATACGTTAGTCCATTTTCTCATTTTTGCAGTTTGTCTTCGCAAATAAATAACGAATTCACGTATGAAAATTCAGATTTTATAGCGGTGTGAATTTTCGAGGTGGAGCAGATTCGCCGATAATTCACTAAAATCGCTTTGAAAGCATTTCCATCGGCAGCGATAGTTTTCGCTATAGGAATTTTGTTTGCATAACAGCGTTCGTTAATATATTGAAAATGAATTTGTAAATCAAGTTACGTTTCCGCATATAAGTGTCTGTTATGTGCAGTTGTAAAATTTGGTTGCGTAGGGAGTCAACTTTACAACATTGCCTCGCATTTAATGAATAAACGATGGAAGATTCGCGAGGTTTGTCATGCATTTGTAATTTATTTTTTCAAGCAATTTTTGTTAACGCGATTCTGTTCATTTTTATAAAATAAAATTTATAATGTACTAAACGGCATTTTTTGTCAGATCCTTGTGTTATCTCCCTGACGTTCAAATTGAGTAAAACTCGTTTATTTGTCCTTCCGCTTCGGTACGACGACGTCGCAGCATCCGTAGTGATCAAGGTGTTCTTATCACTACGGTCAACGTAGAATCAACGTTGCAATTCCGCTTTGTCTACATTTGAGTTTAAATTGAACACGGGTGACTCCTGTTCAGCTCAAATCTCCGCTTTGTAAATTCACGACGCCAAAGGATACCTGACGACTCACCGCATTTAATTGTAATCAATTCGCTTCGCTACTCTCCGCTTCTTTCGCTAAACTTTAGCAACGTCTCTTTTGTTCGCTTTGTAAGAATCTGATATTAAACCAGATAAGGGGTATCCCTTTACCTGATTTAGTATAGATTTTCCGCTTTGTACGTTAGCCCGCACTCGCTTCTTGACAAATTATTACCGCGCGCGTTAGTTGACTTAACCGACGCTATAACCGCTTAATTTTAATTAACCATTATACAGTCCACTTTCAAATCAAGGTCATTATTCGTACTTTATTTAATTAACATTTTTTTTGAATAATAAGTAATTCACGAAATTACTTAACAGTCCTTCGAGCCGGATCATTTTCAAATCAGAAAGTATCCAGCATATCCGTCTCCTGGCGTTTATTTCGCACCCTATTGTTTTGTTCTTTGAGATTTTCGCTACGCTAACTCTAATCCGCGCTTTTTTAAATTCGATATTGAATCAGAAAGGGGGTATCTCTCTGCCTGATTTTGTATTCAGAAACTTCTTGTGTCTCGCGTTATTATTTTAATAGCGCTTAGTTATTTTCGTTAGTTAATTAATAAGAAAACAACTGTAGCTTAATCTCACTTTATCTCTCATTGTATACTTCGCTCGTATACACTTCGCTTCTTCGTTGCTCTCGTTCTTTCGCACTAGAGTCTACGTGCTTGAAGCCTAAGTTATTTAAACTAAGCCAATTTTGAATTTAGAGCACAATTTTCATTCATCATGACAGATGACGTGCCAAATAAGCTCACACTTGAGCAAGAAGTTTTGCTCAAGGATATGGAACGCTTGCTTCGCAATACGAAAAAGAAAGGGGTCAATAACCTTTCTATTGGATATTTAACTGAAAGGCTTAATATTCTCAATTCATTGAGGTCGCGTACTCGCGACATTCACGTAGAGATCGTCTCACTTATAGATGATAAACAAAGATCGTCTCTGTCGTATTTCACTGAAAATATGTGGGAAAAGATTGAAAACGCCTATGACGAGGCAGAAAACTTCTTGACCGACCAGCTGAATGAACTTCACAGTGCCCGTGAAGCCACTCGGCTAGAGTCACCGCTATTGGATTCGACGCGCATTGCTATGGAAACGCACCACGCTACTCAACAATTTTCGCCTATACGGCTTCCGCAAATAGAAATTCCTACATTTTCAGGCGATTATACGACATGGCCTAGTTTCAGGGATATGTTTAAATCCATGATTCATGACAATCCCACGCTCAGGGGTGTGCAGAAGTTGCAATACCTCAAATCCAAGCTAACTGGTGGTGCTGCTAGTCTCACGTCCGCAATCGCGATCGAGGAGAATAATTATGCTACTACATGGGACACTCTTTGTGAGAGATACGAGAATAAACGTATCATAATTTCTTCGCTCTTAAACAAATTCTGCGCTATACCTGAGGTTAATAGGGATCGCTTATCTCAATTAAAGACACTTAGGGATACTACACGCGTTGTA
This sequence comes from Macroteleia sp. ZL-2020, assembly GCA_022817385.1. Lineage (NCBI taxonomy): Eukaryota > Metazoa > Arthropoda > Insecta > Hymenoptera > Scelionidae > Macroteleia > Macroteleia sp. ZL-2020. Next base: position 3,650 of record JABFPO010000017.1, read on the forward strand.
CTAGATTCCCTAAAGGGTGTTCACTGTGACACCTCGAATTGGGATCCGCTTCTTATACATCTGTTGGTTCACAAACTTGACCATTCTCTGAGAACAGACTGGGAATCCTCACAAAAGGATAGAACGAGGTACCCTTCTTTCGCTGAATTTGAAAAATTCATCTCGGACAAAATTGATATATGGGAGACTTTACGCCTTGATAGTGGCGCCAAGCCTCAAAGGTCTGACAACCCGTCAGGAGGAATTAGAGTCAAATCATTCAATGTAAACATAAAGGAGACTCCTCAGAGGAATTCGCAGTGTCCTTTATGTCGAAAGTCTCATTTGCTTTACACTTGTCCAGAGTTTCAGGCTTTGCCCATTTTTGAGAGATCGAAGATTAGAAGAGAGAAAAATCTCTGCCTTAACTGTCTTTCAAGTCGTCATGTGATCAACCAATGTCAAAGCAAAGAACGTTGTCGCTATTGTGCTCAGCCGCATCATTCTTTGTTGCACTTTAAGCAACCTCCGCAGAATGAGAGATCATCAGCACAGTCGCAACCTTCAACTTCCACTTCCACTTCCACAGATCAGACCGTGAATAATCATTTTAACACGAGTCGTGAGAACGTTCTTCTTGCAACGGCACTGATTAGAGTGCGTACATCAAACGGGCGTCACGTCACTGTACGTGCGCTTCTTGACCCAGGATCAGAGTCATCGTTCGTCAGTGAGTCTGTTGCACAATCTCTTCGCCTGCCACGCAGACGAGTCAACGTGACCTGTTCTGGTGTTGGAAGCAACTCCACAAACAACATACGGCACATAACCTCTCTGGAATTATGCCCTCATTTTCAGTCAGACAATTTTGTTCGAGCACACCCTTATATTTTACAAAGGATTACTACATATCAGCCAAAACCCTTTAACGCTAGGGCCTTCTCTAGTTTCGCTTCACTAAGGTTAGCTGATCCTCACCCTTCACGTAACCTACGCATCGAACTGTTGTTGGGTGCGGATGTATTTGGAGAAATTCTTATTGGCACTATCGCTCGTTCTCCGAATACCAGAGTTATTGCCCAATCAACCATTTTTGGATGGGTCTTTTCCGGTCCAACTGGCAACAAGGTAAATTCAGTCAGAATTACTTCCCAGCACCTTACACTGACCGACGCGCTTCAGCAATTCTGGCAAATAGAAGACGTGCCACAAATCTCTCCTCTTACAAAGGAGGAACAGGCTTGCGAGAGCCACTTCGTTAAGACTGTTACAGTCAATAAAGATGGTCGCTATGTGGTTGAACTTCCGTTTAAAGATAATTTGACGCTTGATTCACTAGGGGAATCCAAACCCCGCGCGCAAGCCTCATGGCTTCAAAATGAGAGGAGATTAAAAGCAGATTCAGAGCTGCGAGACTCCTATAATCAATTCCTTGATGAATATGAGTCGCTGGGACACATGAGCAAGGTTGATGAACAGTCCATGGGAAAGTTCCGCGTATTTCTCCCGCATCATGCGGTTCTCCGTGAAGATAGCCTCACGACGAAAGTACGCGTTGTCTTCAACGCGTCAAGTCAAACCAGTAACGGCTGTTCGTTGAATGATTACCTACATATAGGTCCCAAACTACAAAATGAGATCTTTTCGATAATGATCAACTGGCGGCACTTTCGCTACGTAATGTCCGCTGACATTGAGAAGATGTTTCGTCAGATTCTCGTAGCACCACAAGATCGCCGATATCAGACTATTCTATGGCGAAAACCAGGCAGCTCTACTATAGATTCATACGAGCTAAACACCGTGACTTACGGTACCCGGCCAGCCCCTTTCTTGGCTAATAGGGTCATTAGGCACTTAATTGACTCCAACGCCACAGAATTTCCACTCGCTGTAGAACCACTGACCAAGCTCATCTATGTTGATGATGTTCTTTTCGGTGCTAATTCCATAACGCTAATTAAACAAATACGCGCCCAAGTTGAAGGTGTCCTTCAGAAAGGGGGATTCACATTGAGAAAATGGTCCTCAAATTCCACTACATTGTTGCCACCGAATTCTGACAACGCTCCGCTCCAATTAGAGCCAATAGATAATATAGAGAAAAGAATTCTGGGAATCGTCTGGTCCCCCGCTAGAGATGCGTTCTCCGCAAAAATAAAAATTCCTTCAGAGGAAAACTGCACTAAGAGAGGCATACTCTCTCAAATAATGAAATTGTTCGACCCACTTGGGTTCTTCTCGCCGGTAGTTATACGGGCAAAGATTCTCATCCAGCTACTGTGGATCGACAAATACGACTGGGATGCCACTATCAATCCAGATCTTCGCCAACTTTGGCAAAACTTTCGCGACGAACTTCCAACCTTGGAAAGTATCGTCATACCGCGATGGATTGATTTGGATAACACTGTCACGCACGTGGAACTCGTCGGATTCTCCGACGCTTCCACCTTCGCTTACTCCGCTGTCATATTCGCATACGTTTCTTTTAAGGGCAGTGTGAAATCACATTTCTTAATCTCGAAATCTCGAGTCGCACCTGTCAAAACGCTCAGCGTCCCTAAGTTGGAACTTTGTGGAGCTACTCTTTTAGCTAAGCTTATGCGTTCAGTCAAGTCATGTTGGCTTGGTAAATTAGACAATGTTCGCTGTTTTACAGACTCTCGAATAGTCTTGGATTGGTTGGCCAAACCACCCTCTACTTGGGTCACATTTGTTGCAAATCGCGTCTCAATAATTCAGACTACTCTACCCGACGTGTGCTGGTATCATATCCCTACCAAGGATAACCCAGCAGACCTTAACTCTCGAGGGATCAAGGCTGATGAGTTATTAAAATCGAATCTCTGGTGGTTCGGACCCTCAAATCTACCCACTTCTTCGGTTAAACCGACTCCATCCGAATTGGCTGAAATTATGAGCCATACTCGCAAAAGGACACATCTACATCATACCGTGGAGTTAAAGACCAACCTACTTTACTTTTCGTCCTCGTGGGCCAAATCTGTACGCGTAATGGCTTTCGTCCACCAATTCATTGTAAAACTGAAACAACGCGTCCAATTAGTGGCGAACAACTTTACAAGTCGTAATCTAGCGATTCCTCCGCTTTACCTTGAAAAGAGTTCTATTCAGAAGGCCGAACAGTACTTTTTCCGCTTCGTCCAAGAAGCTGAATTCTCGCTTGAAATCGCAGCATTGAGAAACAATGCACCGCTTAAACCCAACTCTAAGTTGAGGAAATTGAACCCTTTCCTAGACGACAACGGTATCATACGAGTTGGAGGAAGGTTGCACTTCTCCAATCTCTCCTACGCACAGAGACATCCTATTGTTCTCGCCCCGCATAGATTGACTAACATTTTAATACGCTCCATTCACTTGCAGGCACTACACAGTGGACTCCAGCTAACGTTACAACTGGTACGTGAGCGTTACTGGATTGTGCGCTGCCGCCATGTTATAAAGAATGTCCTCAGCAAGTGTGTCTCTTGCGTGAGACAGAAGGCAGAATTAGGATCGCAACAAATGAGCTCACTCCCAGATAGTAGGTGTTCGCCATCTAGGCCCTTTTCTCACACTGGGATTGACTACGCTGGACCATTCCTTCTTCGCAATGCCTCAGGTCGAGGCCATAAAACACACAAAGCGTATGTAGCCGTTTTCGTGTGTTTCGCAACCAAAGCTACTCACCTTGAGTTAGTTGGTTCATACAACACAGAAGCCTTTTTAAGTGCACTGAAACGCTTTGTCTCTCGAAGAGGCACTCCCGAAATGATCTACAGTGACAATGCCAAAAATTTCAAGGGCGCAGACGCTGAGTTGCGTCGTCACTTTGGTCAAGTCGTGCGCGACCCTGACATTTTAAATTCTGGAGCCACACAAGGAGTTCAATGGAACTTCATTCCACCTGCTGCTCCCCACTATGGAGGATTGTGGGAGGCTGCAGTTAAATCATTCAAGTATCATTTTAAACGAGTCATGGGATCATTCACTCCCACTTGGGAAGAAATGATAACTGTCTTGTGTCAAATAGAGTCATGTCTCAACTCGCGACCTCTGACTCCGCTTTTCGATGACACCAATGACGAGCCAGCCCTGACCCCTGGGCATTTCTTAATCGGGTCACACCTGAAGTCTCTTCCTCAACCTTCTAGTTTGAACTTAAACCCTAATCTGATTTCTCGATGGCAGATGACCACTGCAATAATAGAATCGTTTTGGAAACGCTATCGCCAGGAGTATTTGGCGACTCTGCAAAACCGAAATAAATGGCAGGATCTAGCAAAACCCTTTGAGAAGGGAGATGTAGTTTTGCTCCGTGATGCCAATCGCCCTCCGAACGATTGGGGGCTAGCCCGCGTCCTCGACACCAAGGTGTCAAAGGATGGTTTAATCAGGACAGTCCTGATCAAGGTCGGCTCCACCACGTTGGAACGGCCGATAACTCAATTATGTAAACTCCCTGTTGTTAGAGCACCCGATTATGTGTTTTAACATCATTATTGTCAAACTCGTTAGTCCTTGTTAGTACTTGTGTTGTCAACTGGTATCGTCATGTCAGTCCTGAGATGGTAGTAATGCACTTGAACCAGTGCCCAAGTACACGAATACTGTTTTAGCTCTTCCTCAAACAAGAATTATGAGCGACTGGCTCGAACTCCACGCTGAGGAAGAGTTTGACGACGCTTGGCATAGCCTGGACCAATCTGAGCTCCAGCTGCCAACGTTCGACCCAGAATTTGAAGAGCTCTGGGAGGACAATCCCTTCGTCAGCCCTGATAAGGCTCCGCGCTTTGAAGTCCCCGAATGGTGCACGAGGATGCTCCAGGGACAACGAAACCGCACCACCAAAACCCACGATGAGCAAATAACGGCGCACTGCGCCCAACTTCAGGTGTCGACATCTTCCGCACCTCCTCCTACTTTCCTTCTCACCACCTCCGCTCCGTCAATATCCCCGTTAGCTACATCTCCTACGACGGATCCACACTCAACATCGCGGTCGAACAAGGAGATCACCCCTGAGGAGTACGCCGCACGACTGAAGAAGCACCAGGACTTCTTCCACGTCACAGTGGAGGACCGCTATCATGTACGCGTGGACGCCTCGGTCCCTTTTTCAAAGGACCGAAAATATAAAAAACGAGTCCCTAAGGGGATGATAATCTTACGGTGGAATAAAGAGGGGGAGCTGACTCAACAGAAGTTGCGACCGGACCCCGACTATGACATCAAGCGACGGCGACACTAAACCTTCCCTTTTTGTTTATCTTTTTTTTTGTCTGACCTTTCCTTTTTATTTATTTTTTTTCATGATTTTTTTGTTTTAGATTTTTGTTGAACGTTTTTTGCAGCCGTTCAAGGGGGCCGGTGTTTTGAAATCCGCGCTTTGTATCGTCACGCCATCAACACACTAGCGCACTAGGGAAAACTCTCCCACTCGCAGCGACTAGTGAGCCACGCAACGCATGCGCCGCTTCGCCCCGCCAGCACCGCGCTTACGAGCTAGCCGCCGCCGCAAAAACATTCATTCGCTTCAGGTGCCTTGAAGCATACAGTCGCTCTTCCGCTAACACTGCGCCGCTCTGTTCACACCGCTACGCCGCTCGTCCGTGCTCATTGTCACCGGGTGCCTCGGTTCACGGGCCGCAGAACCTCGCTCTTTTTCTTGTTCACTGTGCTAAACTTTCTTTGCGTTATCGCGCTCCGCTGAATTTTGTTTTCGCCGCTTCGCTTTACAAGTGTTCTTTTTAGTTTGTACACGTTTCCTCTACTTAAAACAATTTGTTTTTTTTGTATATTTAATACACGTAAGTTTGCTGAAAGGCTTCGTTTTGAAATTTATGTTTAATTTTGGTGCCTTTATTTTGAAGGAAAATTGTAATTGTACAATAATTCCCTTTGGAAAATAAATTAATTTCTTGTTTCCTTTTGTAGTTTACGCTTGACTTTGCCTTTTGTTGTTACCTTTCTTATTGTTAAACAACTTAATTTTTGGCGTAGTGATATTGCTAAATTTTAATAAATAAATTTCGTTTCGCTCTTAAGTGATGTTGTTCGTTGTTAACCGCGACTAACATTGAACATTAATTAACTTTTCTAACACAACTACGACTGATATTAAATTGAACGCATTAATTGGACCTATTTTCAGATTTCGCGTCGCGTGTTTTAGGTCCCTTTTATTTTCAGCCTGCAACCTCAACCGCAACAGAAGCGTGGGGTGTCTCACTGCTTCACACGACGTAGATTCAACGTTGTTAAATCCGCTTCTGAATTAATTACACTTTAGACTTTAATCTGGGTGACTCGATTAGTGTCTAACGTTGTAATTTTCCGCTTCGCAATTTTAAGACGTCTTTCCGCTTCTTTCTTTCGCCTCGCCTCTGCAACAAAGTTCCACGCAAAGGGAATTCCGCTTCGCTCTTCCGCTTCGCTCTTCCGCTTCGCTCTTCCGCTTCGCTCTTCCGCTTCGCTCTTCCGCTTCGCTCTTCCGCTTCGCTCTTCCGCTTCGCTCTTCCGCTTCGCTCTTCCGCTTCGCTCTTACGCTCCGCTCTTCCGCATCGCTCGCTACTTTTCCGCATTCTTTTCAGGTCTAATATTGGATCAAATAGCGGGTGACTCCTTGTTTGATTCAATCTTTAGACTTTCCGCTTCGCACGTTAGTACGCACATACGTCTGACGAATCAGAATTCTTGAAGAATTTGAAACGCAATAATTCTTTAATTGAAAGCTAAATCCGCTACACTCAAGCAAATCTAAATTAATTGGATAATTTTAAATTAAAACGCGCTAATTCTAAGCTAAGCTTTGTTCCGCTTTGTCCTTTAATTAAATATTTTTTAAATACAGTCCACTTTAATTAACATTTTTTTGGAATAGTAAGTAATTCACGAAATTACTTAACAGACAGATTTACATATATACTCGGAGTGCTCTCGGAGCAACCAATCGAAAACTCTTGGCATAATGGCAATCGAACAATATTATATATTAATAAAGGACAGATAATTCAGTCTACATAAGTGCGTCCTTTATTAATACAACAAGTTGTTCGATTATGAATCCGGCATCTATTAGTTTTCAATTAGTTCAGAACACCACAAAATCACACAGAACTTGCCAACTGAAAACGTTAAGGCGATGCACTAAAGGTTCGTTTTATAACTGACTGGCAGTACTGTGACGATAAAATGGAAATATGAATTCTAAAAAGTAAGACGAAGAAGCTATGATGCTAGCAGTACTGCCAGTCAATTACCTGATCCCTACGGTGCGTACATCGTGAAAACGCTAATTCATTTTCATTCATTTTGTGGCACGTGGCACGTGTTTGCTTCTGTATTTGTTGAAGAGTAAAATAGTAATTAACGATTTGAGGCAACAAAAAAACGTACATTTTGTGGGTTGTGTTTGCTTGTATACATATTGGTGTTGCAGTACAATTTATGATAAGTGTAATATATAATGAAAAATGTCGTTTGCGTGTATCAGATATAGAGGCGAAGATTCGAATCACACAATCGAATCTAATCGCATTAAAAATTTTAAGCCTGTTGATGTAAACGACTTTAAGAAAAACAAGTGGTATAAGGTTACCTGTAAAGGATCTTTTCGTGATGCACAAATCATATCTCTTAGAAGTAAGGATTTCTAACCCCCATAACACGTAAATATTTGTGGAACGTAATTCTTTTACAACTTTTTTTAGATTTATTGAACGTTAATAAAAGTGAGGTTATCACACTGTTTTTAAAAATTTAATTTTTTAAATAAAATAAGCAGTTTCTTATGTATAAACTGATTACAATGTTTCGTATATAACGTATTGAACATAATTATGAATTATGTGATTGCATAAGAACAAACCCTGCTAAAAAAAACGATATCGGAATCCGATATCGGAAACGATATCGGACACCATATGGTGAATTGGCATCGGACACCATATCGGACACCATATCGGACACCATATCGGACGCCATATCGGACACCATATCGGACGCCATAGCAGACGGGAAGTAAGAAACCGCATAAAAAGTAAATCAGAATTAAAATTGAAATAAATATAAAAACAATTAGAAAATCGGACACCACGTCGGTCATTATATCGGAAATCAGATCGGACTCTATGTCTGACACCATATCGGTACCATATCGGACGGGAAGTAGGAAATCGCGTAAACCAGAGTTAATAATGAAATAGATATAAAAAAATTAGAAAATCGAACACCACGTCGGAAATCAGATCGGACACCATGTCGGACACCATATCGGACGAGAAGTAGGAAACCGTGTACAATAAAGTAGACCAGAGTTAATATTGAAATAGATATAAAAAAAATTAGAAAATCGGACACCACATCGGACATCAAATCGGAAATCAGATCGGACACCATGTCGGATACCATATCGGTACCATATAGGACGGGAAGTAGGAAACCGTGTAAAAAGTAAACCAGAGTTAATATTAAAATAGACATAAAAAAATTAAAAAATCGGACACCACATCGGACATCAAATCGGACACCATATCGGACACCATATCGGACACCATATCGGACACCATATCGGACGCCATATCAGACGGGAAGTAAGAAACCGCGTAAAAAGTAAATCAGAATTAAAATTGAAATAAATATAAAAACAATTAGAAAATCGGATACCACGTCGGACATCATTTCAGAAATCAGATCGGACTCTATGTCGGACACCATATCGGACAGGAAGTAGGAAATCGTGTAAACCAGAGTTTATAATGAAATAGATATAAAAAAATTAGAAAATCGTACACCACGTCGGAAATCAGATCGGAAATCAGATCGGACACCATGTCGGACACCTCGTCGGACACACTGAAAAAAATTTATAAGTAGCACAGCGATACAAATGTCGAAGAACAGATATTTTGTATACCTAAATGATGTTAGAGTCGTATTCTTGTGTCTCTTTACCTATGACAGTAAACTGTGTACCTATGACAGGTAAACAAACCGTTGCATGAAAATCTCGTATACCTAAACGATAATAAACATTTACTTATGGCAGAAATTATTCCTTAGGTATACTTGTATAGCTCGCAGTCTTTTAAGATTTTTTTCAGTGTAATACATATAAATAATAGACAGTTTTAAATCATACTAATAAAGTAGCAAATTGTAATTTTCGGAATTGAATGCAATTTTGAATGGTCGGTATCGAATTCCCGATCGATTTAAAATCCCGACCAAAGCAATTTGAAATTCGAAAATTTGACACCAACCCAATTTGAAAACTGGGTTATTTTTATTGACACATAGCATAGTTTTTTAATTAATTCTTATGTCTTCCCATTAAATTTACACATTTGGAACTAATTTTGATCTATTTTAAGAGGATGTCAAACCACGTGATCGTGCTACAGTTACGGAGTTAGTGTTTTTTGCTGCAGAATAAGTAGTAACAATCGTTTCATTACATACTATGTAGTCCGCGATTCTATATGATTGGGAGAATATTTGGAATAATAAACACCTGTGATCTATAAAGAATCCTTGAAGTTATCCTGTTTCTGGTTTTTCGTTACCTCAAAAACCGGAAACAAGTTTTTAAGTTTAAAAATAGTATAAAACAATAATATTTTATTATGAAAACGTATAAAAAAAGTGAGAAAATCGCGGACTAAGAAGTATGGTAAGAAACAATCACTTTATTTTCATATTTTCCCAAACTGCTAATGTCGGTAACGCCTGTTTGCAATTCCGTTTGACATCCTCTTAATGGTATTGAAAATCACGAATTTAATAATAGTCAGGTTACTTAGGTTATTTTATGTCAAACGTTTTTGTTTGTATCGTCAGAATGCTACATTCTTATTTTCAGAGAGTATATTCTGACGGTCAGACGGAATGATCTTTTTCAGAAGTATATTGTAAGATTGTTAAAAACTCTGAAATTCTGGGACAAAAATCGTCTGAACTTCAGAGGTCTTTTTTTACAGTGTAATTAAAGAAATAAAAGTTGATGTCATTAATAGCATGTAATGTTCAGTGTTACTGAAAATTACCGGCTTTAGTGCATTTTGAAGTAATTATTTATTTTGAAGTATTACATAGCCTTAATGTTCAAATATTTTATAGGTTTGAGACAATCGAAATCCAAAAATTTCGTAAAACATATTTCTAGTAGGACAATTGCTAGACGACTTAAGGCCACACATGAAGAATTTATAAAGGAAATTCGCGACATTTTGAGTAAAATAGAACATGTTTGTTTCACTGCTGATATTTGGAGTTGTTCAACCCGTCGATTTTTAGGCGTTACTGCTCATTGGGTAAAAAAATAACCATTAATATTTACAATACTAATTAATAGTTAATAATAATTGAATATATTTTAGATTGATCCAAAATGTTTAAAAAGAAAATCAGCAGCAATTGCCTGTCGACGTTTTAGTGGGAGTCACACAGCAGAAAGAATTGCGAAGCTTTTGGATGCAATCGCTACATCGTTTGGAGTGGAATTGCAGAAAACTGTTGCTGTAACAACAGATAACGGGAGCAATTTTGTTAAAGCTTTTCGCGAATTTGGACTATCATCTTTTGACATATTCGATGGTAATTAGAAGCAAATGATCGAATTTTATAACAAATGAATCTCTTCTTTCATTCACGATCTCTTTTCATTATATTAACCTTTCTTAATATTCTGCATAGTTTTAAACAATTTGTTTAATGATTTATCTTTATTTATTGCAGAACCAAATTGTAACTTAAAAAACATAAATATCAGTGAAGATGATAATGAAGATCTAGAAGAAGACATTGTAGATAATGATGAAAATGTATTAACGGAACAGTTTCCAGATACAGAAGCAGCCATCTTACCGAACCACTTCCGTTGCATTAGCCATACTCTCAATTTAGTTGCAACGACAGATGTTATGAATATCATAAAAATGTCGAGATTATTATATCAACAACATGAGCAAACTATGTCTCGTTGTAACATGATTTGGAGTATTCTGCGTTACCCTAAAAAACGTGAAGTTTTAAATGACTTTTTGGGCAAAGCAGTTTCAAGACCAGTTGCAGTGCGATGGAATTCATTATATGATGCACTTTCATTAATTTTCTCTTTGAAAGATAAGATCGTGGAATTTAGTGATATACTACAAATTCAATTAGGTTTACGGAATGTTGATTTTAAATACATTTCTGAATATCTTATATGTTTAAAACCTATCAGCGAGACAATTGACAAATTGCAAGGTGAATCTTACTGTGCTTACGGATACCTTCTGCCGAGTCTCATATCGTTAAGGATAAAACTAATAAAGATAAAAGATCAAAATGATTTCCAGTTTTATAGTCCAGTTATTGATGGTTTAATCCAAAGCATTAATAAAAGATTTAAAAATTATTTTGACGTCAAAGATGTTGGCAAATTCGCGGCAGTCGCAGCACTCATACACCCGCAGTTTAAAACGCAGTGGTTGCCATGTTTGGAACACACGGCTCAGGAAAATGCTGAGAAAGCCTTAATGGAAGCTGCAAAAAGTTGTTTAATAGATAACGAAAATAATTCTCAGTCTCAGCAATACGTTGATGATTTTTTTGATTTTGGTAACATGCCCGAAACTTCACCAAATCTTACATTACAGAGTTGTGATGCAGACATCCAGATTCGACGATATTTACAAGAACCCTGCACTAATGACATTAAAGCAGTATTTTGCCACAATGCTGTGACAAAAATTTATTTATATTTTAATACGCCATTACCGTCATCTGCACCTGTAGAACGTCTGTTTTCTTATGCAACGATGCATAATTTGCCAAAATACAACAGACTAAAAGATAAAAATTTTGAAATAAGAGTTTTGGCAAAGTGCAATGCAGCAAAATCGTGGTGACAAAACGCTGTATTCATTATTTCAGTGAGATTATTCTTACAAATATAATAAAAAATTTATGTTAGCAGATTCGTGTTAAAAATTTTTTTCCACACCTTCTCCAAACTACACGGGAAAAAATTACGATGTCTAATTTACATTAAAGTGTATCTTGATTTCTACATGCAAAACGAACATATATAATATATATTAATTACAATTAAGTAACTTAAGTAAAATTATTTCTAATTAAATTAATTACAATTATTTTCGAACTTCGATGGTAATTATTTTGCCATATTTTTTCTAAAAATATGATTTTGATTTTTTTTCTAAACTCTATTTGTAATGTGTCAACTTTTGACTTACAATTAGGAACCAACAACTTGTTCCTACAATATAATTATATTATTACACATGTAACAAAAATTTTTTCTTCAACTTTTTTTATTCTGAAGAGGGCACAGAGATGCCGAAACGTAAAATATATAGTTTATCACAAAAATAAAAAATTGCTTTTTATTTTTATATTTAAAGTTCCAAATATGGAAAATCATTGTATTTATACAACTAAATTAATTACAATTAAATTATTTATTTTGCGTATTTATTTAAATTATGTTGATTAATTATTGATAAATTATGTTGATAAATTTTTAGTTTTCTGATATACAATGTAGAATAAACAAATACCCGAATCAGTATTAAAGTCATTATCCTGCTTTAACGTATAAAAATGTGTAACAATAAATGCATTGTTGATACGTTTTTCAGGTTTATAATGCTGAGTATAACTGTTTAAAATTAAATTCGCTTTAATACATTTTTACAAAGAAACGGGATTAAAGTGTATTAAAGAAATTAATTCATTTTCGGTTGCTGGGGTACTACTTTCTTTCACTCTGGATGATTGAGTTATCTCAAATAATGCATGATATTTTATTCGTTATTTAAATTTACCAAATTTAAATTGAGGTTTTATTGATTATTTAAAAATATCAAATTATAACTGCAGTTTTATTCGTTATTTGAGTTTACCAAATTATAATTAAAAATGTATTCCTTATTTGAGATTACTAAATGATAAGTGAAATTTTAATCGTTATTTGATTTTACCAAAATAGAATTAAAATTCTATTACTAATTTAGATAAATGTGAATAACGAGTAAATATTTATTTTTATTTTAAACTTACTAAATGACAAATAAAATGTCATTCGTTATTTAGAAAGTTTCAAATAACTAATAAATTTCTATGTGTTGTTTCAAAATAATTAAATAATGAATAATAATTTAATGGTAATTTAAATAATTTCAAATGATGAATACATTTTTATTCGTTATTGAAAAATCATCGAATAATAATTTGCCTATCACTGCTTACATTGAAACCAAAATTGACTGAGAGACTGCTCGGACTCCACAACGGCCTGGACTGCACAACGACCTTGGCTGCACAACGGCTTTGACTGCTCCTCACCTATCTCTCTATTGGAAGTGAGAATTAAATATTTGTTCCTGCTTTTATATGTTTTTGATTTCTGTTATTAGGGACGTCATTAAAAAATGTTTTGATACAGGAATAGAACAATCATTATCGTTAATTATGATGCCTTTAATTAATTAGTCTAAAAATAACGAAATTCAAAATTCAACAACTTTAATGAACGAAATGAAAATTGTATAAAATAAATTAACCCATCTTATAATGATATTATACAGGGTGTTCAAAAAGAGTGGAAACAGTAAATACCCAAGCAACCACTAATTCCACAGTGATATCACAGTGATGCCACAGCGATAAAACGTATTTATCACATACCAATCACATGCGCATCACTTGGAACTCACAATGTCTCCCTCAGCGTGATATAAATGTGAAATCGCAAATGTGGTATCATAATACAATCACACACGTATAATATGTGAATGACAAGAATATAACAACCGTATCATAAGTATGTCACAAAGGTATCACAAGTATTTTACAAACGTGTCACAATTCTCACGTTTAATGAACGTTGTTGCAAACAATTTATAAAACGTTTTTTAAATTATTCACTGAAATATGTAACCGTTAATTTGTTTTTAACAGTCAATTTAAAGATTTATTTCAATAAAAAGAAAAAAAACCTAAACACATCAAAAAATTTTGCTAATCAGTAGAAGCCATCAAAAAATTGAACTCGAGACACATTGGTGATACGCCAATATTCAAGCCACGACGTTTCCTCTTTGTATATTTTTCCTGAAACCAAAAACAACAATATTTACTCAAAGAAAAACGCACATCTTACTTATATATTATTTTTTAAGCTTAAAGAAATTAAATTTACTTATCTAATTATATTCTGGTCCATCTTCAATGCTTTTTTCGATCAATTGCTTTTTTCAAATCATTTGTTTTTACTATTAAACTTTCAAGTTATTGATTTCTTAGTTGCTATGACAACCATAAAATATAGAAATCAATAACTTGGCAGTTTAATAGTATAAACATTTTTAACAAATATTCACTTTAAATCTTATCAGCGTTGATCAAAAATATCATCGAAAATGGACCAGAGTATATTTAGATAAGTAAATTTAATTTCTTTAAGCTTAAAAAATAATATATAAGTAAGATGTGCGTTTTTCTTTGAGTAAATATTGTTGTTTTTGGTTTCAGGAAAAATATACAAAGAGGAAACGTCGTGGCT
>JABFPO010000018.1:0-17958 GCA_022817385.1 Macroteleia sp. ZL-2020
CAAATTTTCATTTTAATAATAATAGATCCACATTGGCGTAGAATGGCGTTATATGGCGTAAAATTTTTTTTCGTCAGGGTGTATTCCCAATTTCGGAGTCGACTGGCGTAGTAAAACATTGCATTGCGTACAAATGCGTAATAGTACAGAGGTTCGAATTTCAAGCTTTTGGCGTAGTATTTATATTACATTATACCCAGATTGGCGTAGAAATGCGTTGAATTGCGTCATACGGCGTTGTTCCGCGTAACATTGCGTAGAATATTTTTTTCGCCAGAGAGTTGAATATTGAAAATATCCATGGTTTAATTTTATATTGTCTAATTTGTAATTATTAATGAATTATAATATAGACTTCATTTGCTTAAAGTTTGTATTAAAAGATATTAAAAACATGAAAAACTACTTGATAATACAATTAGAAATTATTTTATTCATTAATCACATTGTTGCAATACAGAAATTCATTAGTACGGTATATATAAATTTTTAAATAAAATTTTAAAAGTTTAATTCTAGTGACGATTAATTTATACCATTTGCAATGTATATAATATCCCTAACAGTCAAAAATATTTTGAAATATTCTAGAAATATTCTTTAGAAATATCCTAATGTTCAAAAAGTAAATATTTTTAGTACATTCCTAAAATATCTTATTCCATAAAAATGTGCCAGAAATATACTATAAATATTTACATTTTACAATAAAATTGGTCCTAAAATAATTATACTGTGTTGCAACCCTAATAGAATACTGCAGTTGAAACAACGTTTAATCAACGTTGACGATATCGTTGAAACAACGTTGAAACAAGGTTGCGGAAACGTTGATTCAAAGTTGATTCAACCGCTGAATGTCAGGTGATATAACGTTGATTTAGGGTTGATTCAGGGCTGAATCAACATAGACGGTTCAAGGTCGAATCAACGTAAATATAGGAATGTTTCAAGGTTACATCAACGTTGACAGTTCTACCGTTGAATCAATGTTGAATCAACGTCAATGCAGGGTTGATTCAAGGGTAAATCGACGCTACTGTTCAACGCTGACATACGGTTTATTGAAAGTTGAATAAACGTTGGCGTTCATCGTTGAATTGTTCAACGTTGACTTAGGGTTGATTTAAGGTTGAATCAACGTTGATGACGAAGTAACTTTTAATAAGTACTAAATTTTTCAAGTAATTATGCCTTTAAACTTGATTTAGCTTTGAACGACAACGTTTATTCAATTTTTAATGAACCGTCTGTCAGAGTTGAACCGCAAACGTCGATTTAAGGCTGAATCAACCCTCTGTCAACGTTGATTCAAGCCTGAATCAATCGTCTGTTCACGTTGATTCAACGGTTGATCCGTCAATGTTGATTCAACCTTGAATCAAATCTCAGTCAACGTTGATTCAACTTTAATTTAACCTTGAATAAACCGTCTGTCAGAGTTGAACCGTAACATTGATTCACGCTTGAATCAACCCTGCATCAACGTTGATTCAACTCTGAATGAACTCTTTGTCAACGTTGATGCGACGTTGTCATTTTTTTGATGCGACGTTGAACCGTCAACGTTAATTTAACACTGCCTCAATCCTCTGTCAACGTTGAATCAACTCTGAATTAATTATCTGCCAAACTTCATTCAACGGTTGAACCGTCAACGTTAATTCAACCTTGAATCAACCCTATATCAACGTCGATTCAAACTTGAACCGTCAATGTTTATTCAATCATGAATCAACCCTCTATCAACGTTGACTTAACGTTAAGGGATCAACGTTGCATTGACGTTGATTATCAGACGTTCAACAGTTGAATCAAATTTGAATCAATGTTTGCGCAACGTTGCTTCAATATTGTTTCAACGGTATCGTCAATGTTCATTCAATGTTGTTTCAACTGCAATGTTCTATTAGGGAACGTAAGAATAATGAATTTACATTTATTAATTGAGATCAAAAGGAATTATCTGAAAATGTATAAGAGGACAGGAATATTATAATCATATAAATATATTTATATTGTACAATACACACACTGTACAACAGAATTGTTGTTGAAACTCAATTTAAAATTGTCGGCTATATAAGTATAAAAGTAAGGGTAGAAAATTGCATCGCCCGTCTGAAATGAAAGGCACCCTGTTAAAACGAGAAATATATCCGTCAAATATTTCTAATATATTCCTATTATATTTCTAATATATTTCCACTATATTTCTAATATATTCCCATTATATTTCTAATATATTCCCATTATATTTCTAATATATTCCAATATTCAGAGACAAAAGATATATTATAGAAATATAACAGGAATATATTAGAAATATAATGGGAATATATTAGAAATATAATGGGAATATATTAGAAATATAATAGGAATATATTAAAATATAATAGAAATATATTAGAAATGTAATAGAAATATATTAGAAATATAATAAGAATATAACAGAAATATATTAGGAATATAATAGGAATATATTAGAAATATATGGCGGATATATTTCTCGTTTCACTAGGGCACTGGTGCTTTTTTCTGTGATTTTTATTTATTATATTACAGTTGCAATTATTTTAAAAACAACTAAGTTAGACACATGAATAAATAGTATTAAAAATGAAATAAAGAAACCTGTTTCTTTTTGTTTATTTATTTGTTCCTATTATATATCATTTTAGGCTTATTCCATTGACTTTCCTACGTATTTCTTCTATTTCGATATATGTCAAAACATACGTACCCGTATCGTTTTTCTCTACTATTTGACGAAGCTTCTTATTCTATAATGTTTCTTGTTTAATTCCATCCGTAAAATAAAAATGTAATTGAAAATAACTATATTAGCAGTTACATACGTGGAGCATAGGTATGTAACGATTTGAGTTTCGCATTACCAGTTTCACGTTTCGAGTTTTCCATTTCGTGATTTGCGTTTCAAGTTTTGCATTTCGAGATTCGCATTTCGAGTTTTGCATTTCGAGAATCGCATTTCGAGTTTTACATTTCGAATTTCATGTTTCGATTTTCGCGTTTTGAGTTCCGCATTTGTGTTTCGCATTTCGAGCTTGACGTTTTGAGTTTAGTGTTTCCAGTTTCGAGTTTCGCGTTTCTAGTTTGGCATTTTGAATTTCCCGATTCGAGTTTCGCATTTCGAGTTTCGCGTTTTGAGATTCGCGTATCGAGTTTCGCGTTTTGAATTTGGCGGTTAAAGTTGGAAGTTTCGAATTTCGAGTTTCACGATTCGAATTTCGTGATTCGAGTTTCGCATTACGAGTTTCACGTTTTGAGTTTTGCATTTCGAGAATCGCATTTCGAGTTTTCCATTTCGAATTTCATGTTTCGATTTTCGCGTTTTGAGTTCCGCATTTGTGTTTCGCATTTCGAGCTTGACGTTTTGAGTTTAGTGTTTCCAGTTTCGAGTTTCGCGTTTCGAGTTTGGCATTTTGAATTTCCCGATTCGAGTTTCGCATTTCGAGTTTCGCGTTTTGAGATTCGCGTATCGAGTTTCGCGTTTTAAATTTGGCGGTTAAAGTTGGAAGTTTCGAATTTCGAGTTTCACGATTCGAATTTCGTGATTCGAGTTTCGCATTACGAGTTTCACGTTTTGAGTTTTGTATTTCGAGTTTCGCGTTTCGAGTTTTGCATTTCGAATTTCATGTTTCGAGTTTCGCGTTTAGAGTTCCGCTTTTGTGTTTCGCATTTCGAGCCTGATGTTTCAACTTTAGTGTTTTCAGTTTCGAGTTTCGCGTTTCGAGTTTGGCATTTTGAATTTCCCGATTCGAGTTTAGCATTTCGAGTTTGGCGTTTTGAGATTCGCGTATCGAGTTTCGCGTTTTGAATTTGGTGTTTAGAGTTTGAAGTTTGAAGTTTCGCATTTCGAGTTTCACGATTCGAGTTTCACGATTTTGCGTTTCGAATTTTGCGTTTCGAATTTTGTGTTTCAAATTTCCTATTGAGAGATTCGCGTTTTGAGTTTCGCTTTTGTGTTTCGCGTTTCGATCTTGTCCTTTTCAGTTCGGTGTTTCGAGTTTTGAGTTTCGCGTCTCGAGTTTGGTATTTTTAATTTCACGATTTAAGTTCCGCATTTCGAGTTTAACGTTCTGAATTCCGCGTTTCGAGTTTGGCGTTTCGATTCTCGCGTTTTGAATTTGGCGTTTAGAGTTTGAAGTTTGAAGTTTTACATTCGGAGTCTCACGATTCGAGTTTCGCGAATCAAGCTTCGCATTTCGAGTTTCGGGTCTTCTACACACTCACATAGCAACAGTACAAGGGCGTACCCAGGATTTTAACTAGGTGGGGGGGCAGCTCATCCTCTCTGAGGAGAGGGGTCAGTAAAAATAAACTAAAGCACGTCTATGAATAAAAATGTAGAAAACGAATTTTTTTTATTTATTTATTTATTTATTTATTCCAAATCAACGGGATATACCCTCTATGTACAAAGGATAAGATATTTGTATAAATTGTGGCAGAAAAAATTAAAAATACAATAAATTAGGTGATTGAAAATTAGACAAAATAGCGATTTAAATTTTTATAAAAATTCGATGAATTACGGTCGAATATATCGATATGAGCATTTAAAATCTCATTTGCAGATAAACAAATTCTATTTAAAACATTATTACTTCCCATTTTAGTTCTATAGAATTTAATATTAAAAAGATCAAATCGGCGGAGTGATCTATTAGGTGTATTAATTTGTATTTTACTGAGTAAGTCGGAACAATTAATCTGGCCATTAATAATTTTATACAATAACATAGCGTCCTGTATTTTACGTCTTGAAGAGAGTGATTTAATAGAAAAAGTTTGAATAATAAAATTATAATCATGATCGAAACGGCTCATTGGGGTTCCATTTAAAGTCGCTAAATGTCGCATAAATTTGTGTTGAACTGATTCTATTAAATTACAATCGGAAAAAGTAAATGGAGACCAAACGGGAGAAGCATATTCTAAAATTGGACGAACAAGTGAGTTGTATAATAAAATATATGTTGAAGGTTTAACAAAGTTAACAGAACGATGAATAAATCCCAAAGTTCGCAAAGATTTACAAACAATGTTTAAAATATGATTATGAAAAGTACCATTTGATAAAAACGTAACACCAAGGTCAATAGTTTCTCGGACATTTTCTAAAGAAATATTGTTTAGCTTGTAATCATATTGAATAATATTTTTCTTATTAGTATAATGAACAACCTTACATTTATCAATATTCACTGACATCTGATTTAGGTTACACCATTCATTAAAAGAATTTAAGTCATGTTGTAAAAGAATTTGTGCATTTATGTTGTCAATTTTCATAAAAAGTTTAGTATCATCAGCAAATAATAAAGATTCACAATAATTGAAATAAGTAGGTAAGTCATTTATAAAAATCAAAAATAATAAAGGTCCAAGGTGTGATCCTTGGGGAACACCGGAAGTAACAGATACTTCGGGTGAGATGCCATCATTTACTTTGACTATCAAAGACCTATCAGATAGATAACTACCCTGGTTAAAGCGTCGTGGCATATCATAGAGGTTCATAAAGAAACTTCATTTATGAAAGACTATGAAACGTGCAACAGAAATTTCATGATAAATGTATGAAATTTCATGAACTATATTCTATGATTCGTCATGAATATCTATGAAAAATTTTTTAGCCACGTATCGTAATGAAAATTCATAAAAGATTTCTTTTAATGATATTTAATGAAATTTCTGAAATGATGTTTGATCATCATTCAAGATTTATCAAGAAATTGTACGAAAATTTTTGAAACGTTTATTACTATGATCTTTTATGAAAATTCATAAGAGCTTTAATTTTATGATAGTTAATGGAATTTCGTACATGACTCTTCATGATTTATCAAGAATTTGTATAAAAACATTCAACGTATTTTTTACACTGAATGTTAATGAAAATTCATAAGAGCTTTATTTTCATGATATGTAATGAACTTTCTTGTATGATTATTTATGATTTATCAAGAGTTTTCACGAAAATTAAGATTTTACTATTGATAATGATTCTTAATGAAAATTCATTAAAGGTTTGTTTTTTATGACACGTAATGAAATTTCTTGTATGATTATTTATGATTCATCAAGAATTTGTACGAAAAATTCCCGGAGTACTTTTAACAATGATGCATAATGGAAATTCATAAAAGGTTTATTTCAATTAAATATAATTACATTTTTTGAATATATTTTTATGATTTATAAATAATTGCGTTCAACTGAACCTGTGGAATCTTCTTGAGAAGGACGAAATTTCCACTTTTGCAAAATCGAATCCACGCGGATTGTCGATCGAACGAAAATCGAGTCTAGGTGTACTCATTATAATATTGTTATTTAATTTAATTTTCATATTTCATAATTAATTGATTCACGGAATAGAAGTTTTTTCCTTTCCGCACGCAGATTCACCGCTAATACCGCATGCTTACTCGATCGTTGCGCCTAGGCATCACGGCCCACTCACTACTCGCCGACGGGGAAGAGCTATGACGCGTTCAGCGCTAGAGTCACAGCGGTATCTAGAGTACATGTGCTTCCTCGACCTCGTCGTTTAAATTTGGCTCTTGCCTACGATGAAGAGGATTTCCCACCATCTAATTTCTTAAATTCATTTAACATGGAATGTTGTATATCTCGATAAATACGCACCGTACGAAAAAAAGGTTTAAGATGAAAAGTTAATATTTTTAAAGGTTACATCTATCTGTGCTAAAATTAGTTACCCCCAACCTCCTTATGGGTGGGGTGGGGGGTTACTTTGAAATCTTAAATGGGAATACTCAATTTTTACTACATATTCGGATTCTACACCACAAATACGTGTTTTTTGACAAAACCACTTTTTTGTACACGTCTACGCAAAGTTACAAGGGTAAAAAGTTACGTGTATTGAAGGTAATACATTAGTTAATCTATTTAATTTGTGTTAAGTGATACTTTCTATTAATATTTTGCTAGTCAAATTACGTTATTATGCATTAAATTTTCAGAAACAACTTTTTGAAAATACATTTAAAGACTAAGTAAAGAAATTTAATTCTTTGCTACGTCCCATCCACGTAGCTTTCAGTCCTTGTAACTTTGCATAGACGTATCTTATAAAAAATGGTAAGAATACCTTTTTCTGTTAATATCTCAAAAATAAAACTATTCAGAAGTTTATTAAATGACAAAAACATTTATTTTCTGCCCAGATAGCAAAACGTGCTTAAGCAAATTAGATGTCTTTTTGTCAGCTTTACTCGTGCATAATAGAAGTATATAATTATATGTAGAACACGTATGCTTGCAGAATGCTGATAAAACACTCGCATCTACCGCCGTTAATGCTGACATATGTAAGTGATTTGCTATCTTGATATAAATTAATAGCATTTACCTTAATAGCACACAAAATTTACTACACATGTAGTAAATATTGTAATCAAAATGTATAAAGTATTTTATAAATGTATAGAATATATTTAATGTCCGCATCACAGAAATTTTAATTTCGTCGCCAATATTATTTAAATTAATTTTCGTTTAGTAATATTACTTTTCTTTAAAAATTAATTAACAATAATCGTTTAAAAGTTTAATTTATGTGGAAATTAAAAAAATGCAATAGATATCTTATTATAAATATTTGAAAATATGTTTAAAGTATTGTCTACATGTTTTCTATAAGGAAATTAAACATTTAATAAATATTTATTACATTTTGTAGAAAATATTTACTGCTCATGTACAAAATATTGTGTGCTATTAGAGTAAAAGCTTATATATAATATTCAACTTCTCAAAATTTGGAAAAACTTTAAAAACAGATAACAGACTGAAAAATTTATATTTTCTAATTATTCATGATTAAACTTTGTGATAAAGATTACATATTTAAATTGTTTGAACCAAATCATACATTATAAATGAGCTCACTAGAAAAATATATTTGAAATAAGTAAAGATAAAATATTTTTAATTGTTTACGATACCCTCAAAATTTGTAACAATACTGCTAACATTAAGAAAATGTACTTTTCTTGTGAAGAATGTTACAGATATACCAAATTTTTTCTTACTGAAATGTAGGAAAATATTTTGAAGATTTTCAATATAATTAATTAGAACTACAATTTATTGTAGTTAGAAAATTTGTTACAAATGTGATTTTTTGCAATATTTTCAACTAAAACGTGATATATTAGTAATATTTTTTAATAATTGATTTCTAAAAGTTTTTCAAATGTATACACTAAAATAAAACTTATTATTATACAGTTTCGAAATTTAGTTATATGAACTTTTGTACTTACTTTTACATGTAGAATACATGGACAAAGTTTCTTACGCCAATTTTGTGATTTAGAATATTACAGAAATATTGTAATCTTTGAAAATAAACAAATACATATAAATTTATGAATTTCTTAGGATGGTTTTATTTACACTCACGTATTATACTTTTTGTCTTATGGCGTATTCGTAAATGATTCTCTTTTGTGTCCAAGAAAAATCTTTATCTCTCTCCTTA
Organism: Macroteleia sp. ZL-2020; assembly: GCA_022817385.1. Taxonomy (NCBI): domain Eukaryota; kingdom Metazoa; phylum Arthropoda; class Insecta; order Hymenoptera; family Scelionidae; genus Macroteleia; species Macroteleia sp. ZL-2020. Next base: position 8,546 of record JABFPO010000018.1, read on the forward strand.
TTGATAAATAGATTAAATGTGACAACCCTAACAAAAAAACCCAGTACGGAACCAAGATGGCAAATTTCACTCTGGAAACGTTAATGGTTTCGTGAATGGTTTGCATAATGGTTCACATATTGATTTCCGATTTATATTATTTTAATTATATATTTTTTATAAATGAATAAAGACTTCGTTTTAAAATACAATAGATGTTGCAAATATTTTAAAAAATCTTAAAATTGATTTTGCAGGATTTTTCAGGGATTTTCAGTAATAATTTTCGCTAGGGTATATCAGATTTATACATTTCGCTGAAATTTGTAAATGCTGTTATTATTTATTAATAAATGTTAAATAAGAGATCAATATATTACAATTAATTTTTTATTAATTTAGAAAAAAGATATAATCAAAATAATATAAATCGGAAACCATTATGTGAACCATTATGCAAACCATTCACGGAACCATTAACGTTTCCATAGTGAATTTGCCATCTTGGTTCCGTACCGGGTTTTATTGTTAGGAAAAGACAAAATTTCGTGTTCGTTTTTTAATTTTCTACGATTCTCTACCCGAGAGAATCATTTTCGAACGCCGGATTATCTACATTAATAAGTAATGTTCGGCGCATTACTCAATAATGTGTGAAAAACCATTCAAAGTTTAGTCATGTTTTAGTGTATTAAATAAAAATTTTTTGTATTTTAATGACATTTATTATTACGTTATATATAATAAAAAATTTGACTAATAATAATTTGTTTATTACTCATAAAGACATTACAATAATAAAATATTATATAAAATTAATAATTATTCAACATATCCTTGTAGAAAAAATCTCTATAAAGGACTGCAAAAGCTGTACCGGTGGGATTCTTTTTGTCGAAAAAAAAAGAGTCCCACTGGTAGAGTTTTTTGTTGCGACAACTTATGCATGATTTGTCAACCCTGATAACACAGAATATGATAAGGTTTTGTGCAAAATTAACGTTAAGAGGTGTCCGCAAATTAACATAACATTTGTGCGCACATTACCCTAATAACACATAATATTTCTAGGACGTTTTAAAATATTCTGGGGAGATTAAAATATTCTCAGGACATTTTAAAATGTTCTGAGGAGATTTGTGTTATTAGGGTATGTTAACATTCGTTGAACGGTTCGGATGTGTTAAAATCAGAGATGTCAAAGGCCGATTACTTAATTACTACTTCATTTATTTATTTATTGATAAATTAAGTTTAATAAATGATTAATGTAAATTCTTTTATATTCAAAATTGTGCAATAATGTTAAATTTTAAACATTTGAACGCGAAACTGCAATAATACAACAGTACTGAAAATTTAAATATTAAAAGTAATTGAAAATTAATTGATTTTCAATTATCCATTATTTCGAGATAATATGACTAAAATTATTGAACACTGCCCAGATTAAAAAAGTTTAAATTAGGATAAATATCAATTTTAAGAATGTATATTTAAATTAAACCATAATTTTGAAAGTAAAGAACAGCATATTTGAATTTATAATGATTTGTTTAATTAATTTCAAGTAATTAAGTAATTGACCTTTGACAACTCTAGTTAAAATACGAATAAATAAACATTATAATTGTATTAAAGGCTAAACTGTTTTAATATATTTAAATTGTGTAAATCCTGGGACCTTATTTTTTTTATTAAATGTGTATTCATTACAAAAATGCTATTTTTGTCAACGATGGTGCGTGTTATTTTGTAGCGTGCCCTATGGTGCCCTACGAAACGAAATCGCTCTCGAGAGACGAAAAACACCAAACTCCCGCCTCACGTGTATGGAAAAAAAATTGTTATTAAAACTAACAGTTTGCAATAAATTAATGCGCATATGCGGACACCTATTAACGCGAAATTCATGTTAACAGCATTATGCTAACAGTTAACATAAATTTTGCACTAAATTAGTGTAAACTGTGTTATCAGGGAAATGTATAAAACATTCGTAAAATGGGATTGATTTAGGGTTTCATTTTGCCGCGTGTATAATGACGTATAATATTACTAAAATAATAATATTATATTATAAGATAGGTGTTCGAAGTAAAAATCTCCCGGGATAATATTTGAAAGTATTTATTAAAGACTTCAACAGTTTAAATTACATAAAATTCATCCGTCGTACAAAGGCATGGGTGAGACGGCGATAGTTTGGAAAACACGTATCTCCCAGTGACAGAAAACATTGAATTGAGAAATTTATGATTCGGGGAAGTAGTTTATGATGTGTTTCAACGACATATATAATTTATCTTTATTTTACATGTACAAAAGCACATAATAAAGAAGGAAGAAAAGTTCTATGTCGTAATACCACATTGAAACATTGCGTCTCCGAATCATGAATTCGTCGATCCAATATGTTTTCGGTTACACGGAGAAAAAAATGTATTACAATTTACTAAAATTCTATTCAGAATTACTATTTTCCATATCAATTTAAGAGTATATAGAAATTTAATAATTTTTACTATTCAAAATATGAAATTTTACTCTTTTAAATAGTAAAAATTATTATTTTTTGTATGAAAAATTAGTATTTCAAGTATTAAAATTTGTTATTTTTCTGATATACTTCCAAATTAGTATGAAATATAGTAAATTTTAATATTTCTTTTTTTTTCTGTGTACCGGGTTACGCTCTTTGTCTCAAACTGTCTTCTGCGAGTGGTTAATGCAGAAAATCCGTGACATGCGTAATTAAATGTATTACTCAATTTGTATTATCTACAAACACTTTATAATTATGTTCATTATACAGAAATGAATGTTTTTATTTATTAAGGCATGGATTAAACACGTTACATATAATTTTTATTTATTTTTACACACTTTTTTTAAGTAATTAAAATTATGTACAATTAAAGAATCGTAAATACTAAATTATTATATAAACTACAACCTTTTACGTCATTATACATATAAATATATCATCTACAATTCTATGAAAGACATTTACGCAATGAAAAACTTAAGTTTATTGTTTAACTCCTTCATATAAACTTGTACTGGGAGAGTGTAATTGAATTTCACATTCAAGAAGTTCATGTAATGGTGTCGGATCAGTACCTAGAAAATAAAAGACAATGTTTAGAAAAGGTTTAAAAATTAATGTTTACTTTTAAATATGTATTATGAAATCAATAAAGAATTGAAAGAAAGAAATTGTCTGTCTTACCCCAAAAGAACACGAACGTTCAGTGAATGTTCAATGAAGGTTTCCCGTTGACCTTCGCAACATTTGTTTATTGGAAAGCAATATACGTTCAATAGACCTTCAATGAATTTCAGATGTCCGCATTATAAATGGTTTATTGAACGTTCGTAAAATAGATATTTAAAGGAAATTAAATATTTATTGAAATTACAACATAATGTCGAAAAAATGCCAACGTCGAAAAAATTTGCTAATCTAACATGTAAGAATTTTTTTGGACTTTGACATTTTTCCGACATCCTGTTGTACGTACAATAAACGTTTTTAATCACTTTTAAATATCTCTTTTATGAATAAAACATCTTTCAGGCGGATATTTAGATGTTTGTTGGTGATTCATTGAACGTACAGTAAACTCAAATGAATCATCCCCTTACTAGATTACACCTAAACATCTATTTAATATTTTTAATAGAAGTTATGTTGAAATTAAATCTAGTAAAAGGGCCAAATCAATAAACGTCCATTGAACACTCATGTTTTATTGGGGTGATTGCGATAGAGCAGAATTTTTTGTACATTTATTCGTTGTCCGTGTAAAAAAGTCTGGCAAATGTTTGATGATTTCATGCCATCTACTTATCAGGCTTTCTTTTTTACACGGGTGAATAGGGCTGAGATTACGAAAAATGCAATACACAAATATTACATTAACATTACATTAACAACACAACAACATGATGAGATCATAACATTGACAATAAAATTATTAATTTAAACTGTGTTTAGAAAAAAGTAATTAAGTATTAAGAATGAATTAAACTGAAAAATACAGGAAATACGACATTTAGTATCAACCCAGAGTCACAATGAAAGACAGAAAATGTTGGTGCCTTTTGTTTATTAACAAAACGCAAATTACAAAATTTACGAAACAATTGTTTTGTAGAAAGTGCATAGTATAATTACCCTCCAATTCGTCGGATGATCTGCTGTTGTCATTATTCGATAAATCTGATAATTTGCGTTTTTTCTCATTTTGTTGACTACTTCTTTTTCTGGCATGACGAAGATCGGTACACATTTGTCCGATTTTATCAGGCACCCTTAATATGAAATTACTTTTTTGTTTTTCATTCCATGAATTGTATTTACGTTGCGATAAAATATATTCTGCAAAATCTAAAATATGTTTTAAATTTTAATGTCATATCATTTTTGAAAGAATATAAGAAGAGATACAAAGTTTTATTTAATTCTCTGTTTCGATATTTTCAAATCAACTGAACAATGGCCAAGAAAAATTAACTGGTTAGAGATAAGATTTTTCTAAGTTTGATTAAATTTTACATCCTGTAAATGAACATAATAAGAAAGATTTACAACTACTTTTTATATAACGCCAAAAATGTAAAAAAATCATTTACATTTTTAAAACATTTATCAATCTAATTTTCGAGAACATTGTTGTCAAACTGACATCCTTATACATACATTCTTTATAAAATAAAACATAAATCTCTGAATCACAATTACATATTTTACTTAAATCTATAAAAATAATCAGTAAAACTATTAGACATTACATATTTTTGAAAACTGAATTCGAACCTTATTTTTTAAACAGAATCGTACCATCCAGAAAACAATTTGATGGATGAACAAATCAAATAAATTAATTAATTACTTTTATTTCTAATTTGAAAAATTAAAAAACATCAAAAAAATGTGAATTACCGGTTAATGCGTTCATTTTTCTCTCATCAAGCTTCCTTGTGGGAATGTTTTCTTCATCATTTTTGTTTTTAAATTTTGTAGTACCTGAAGGTGTGCTTTGAATTAAAGTTTTCTCACCGTATATAATTCTAGCCAACTCCCGAATGGCCATCCCTGCAGTTTTTTTACCTTCAGCATTTTCAAATTGATTCGACGGAATCCAGATATTACGTCCAATATGTCTCTGTGAAATATATTTTAACTACTGATTATAATTCTTGTTGAATCATCACCCAGTTAATTCAGTTTCTCGATGCAATACCCTTGCGGTAAGGCTGCAAATCTTTTACACCTTCGCGGTACTACTGCGGTAACTATGCAAGAAACGTGTTAACTGGACATGTACTTAAAAGAATTTTACCTGTAACGTATCTTTTCGTTCATATCCAACTGGCGGAAAACTGCCATTAGGATCAGCGGTTTCAATACGACTTTGCTTCAAATCACGCATCTGTTCTACATATGTATATACAGATATTACATAATTAATATTAAAATTTTTTAATGAAAAACTGGTCATAGTTTATATATGCTAAGATTACGAACATTTGACTTACTAAAGTAGATGTACATTAAAATAAGAAGAACCAAGCAACAGTTGCTTTTGAAAACAAGAAATATTTTATATTAAGTTGGAACATTACACGGAAAAAAAAGATACTAGTGTTCTAACGATACCAGTATGGTTAAAGCAATTCGAGTATTTTAAAAAGAAAGTACTTTTTTATTAAGTATATAATCCTGTTGTCATAAACATATTAGTATCTTTGAAATTTATTATGATTATAATAATAAAGTATAGCTAAAATATAAATAAATAGAAACTATTCAGTTATTTCAACAATACGTTTTTCTTTGACAAACAGAATATATAGCTGGATTTGTAATTATATTAGTCGGGTTACATTACAAATGCAGTTTCTGGTTCGTTCAGTTCAAACAGAAATTCTGGTTGATTGAACCAGATTAATCGCAGTGCCATGATACTTTTTTTTCCGTATATATTTGTTGCCTTTTAATAAAGGTAATTCCAATTGTTTTTATTAATTTTCAGAATTAACAAAATGTGGCTTTGTATAAACAACAGATCGGATTCTTTAAAGTATTATATACTATAAATGTACACCCTTTTTTTTACAACATATGCCCAAATAAATTTTTTTTTTTCATTATTACAATTTATAAACGTCAGAAACAAAAATTAAGACTTCTGACATTTTAACTTAATTAATACAATATGTTTTTTACTGAAATTAAAGAAATATATAAAATATTAATACCTTTCACATCCTCAAAATTTGATATAACGTTTTTATAAAGGTCAATATTCGTTCTTGAAGCTTCTGTTAGTAATTGCTGATAATCATCGTTACGCAATTTTTCCCTACACAATTGAGCTTTAAGAGTTTCTATGCGGTTTTGTCCACTCTCTATCCACTCTCTGTTTACTTTTGTATTGTATTTGTTGGTCTAAATATAGTCTTACATGCAAATACGTATACATCTAATAGTCCGTATGAGTGTATCCAAATTTAAGTAGTACTCTAACAGTATTACTGTTATAAATCAGTTTAATTTAGATATACATATACAGACCATTAAATGTATATACGTATTTGCATGTACGCCAACAAATACAATAGAAAAGTGAACAGAGAATGGACAGAGAGTGGACAAAAACCGCATAGAAACCATTAGAAATTGTCCTAACAGTATCGATAAGTATTTTTCAACAGGGACCCAGTCAGAAAAATATGCAGCAAAATAAGTTTGTCCGAAAATGACACAAACATGCTACAATTGCCCATATGATATACACGGTCATCGAACTTATAAAATTAAATGCTGTAACTATTGCCTAAATATTGCAAACATTTTCTGACTGGGGATGTTCATTCTTAAATTGTATTAAAAAAAAAACATATTGATGGTTTTCATTTTTTTCCATCATGCTAAGTTATTTAGTTATTAACAATTACAAATTTATCGATATCAAAACTTCCAAGAATTCTCACTTATTTATAATTTTCAAAAAATATCTGTTGATATAGATAAAAGCGACCTCAGGGAACAGAATCGAACAAAAATTTAACAATTGTTCTTGGAATTTAAAACTTTTACTTTTTCAACCTTACATAAGCCGACGTTTCGCTCACCACGTCTGGGTCTTAATTTTTGAATTCATCGAGCTCGATTCGATCGAGTATTCAAACGTTCACGCGAACTGACAACGCCGCGCCACGTCATGTTGACCTATGAAATAAGTGAGATGAAGAATTCACGTATTTACTATACACCACGCAGCGTTGTCAGGTCGCATGAACGTTCGAGTTCGAACCATGAAGATCTTCATGGTTCGAACGCTCGATGGACTCGAGCTCGATGAGTTAAAAAATCAAGCCCCTGCGCCTTTTCAGAACTAAAACATAATTTTATGACACAAGTAAAGTGAATTTAAAAGATTTTCATATAAGTATTACAAACCAAATCGTCATTTAAAAGTTCGTCATAATAATGTCAATTTTTAATATAAGATGTTAATAAATACCTATAATAAGTAGTAAACAAAATCGTTGAGAAAATATATGAGAACATTATTGTAGTGTAAAAGATGTTGTTTAATTTTTTAAGTACTAGATGATAATTAGTTTTTCATGAAATAACAAGATTTGTAGTACTATCAACTAATGTCACATAAAAAACCATGTCTTATACGAATGTATTATAAAAATCGAAAAATGTTCGATGTTACTTATCACAAGTGACATGTCAAAATGTTTGAAAATACGATGTCGTTTAGGCCCTGAACACAATCACACGACTTTGACTAAGGATAAGCAATTGTCTTTTTCTATCGCATACGTTTTTCTATTTTCTTCTCACTTCCCCTATTCTTATTCTCGCATTGTGTCCGAGCCCTTACGAATACAAAACATGACTTATAAAACATTAGAATAGGAAATAGAATGGACGAAAATCAATAATATGAATTAGTATGTAACTGAAATTTATATAAGATTATGATACAAAATAATAAGTTTCTCTACGTCAGATCTTTTATTCATTGTTAAAATTTTGTATTTTAAAATATAATACATTTCAGAGATCTTTCTGTCTTTATAATTTTTTAAATTTTTGAAGACTTCCACTTTATCGTAATCTATATCATGATTATTTTCAATATGATGCTTAGTTATTTCTGTGTGTCTAGATGGTTATAATTTTTTATTGTATTTATACTCTGATTCATCTTTAATGTATTTCTTAGTTTGGCCTATATAAATCTGATTACACTCTACACAAGGGATTTTATAGACTACATTGGATTTATTAAGGTTAATTACTTTATTTTTTTGCTTATCAAAAAATTATAGGTGCAATTTTTTGATAATAATTTTAACTCTGAAGAGGTTCACACGTGGTGAGCGAAACGTCGGCTTATGTGAGGTAGGACACATAAATATTTTAAATTCCAAGAATAATTGTAAAATTTTTGTTCGATTCTGTTCCCCAAGGTCGCTTTGGGTCTGTTCGGAGTTCGGCCGCGGCCAGGCCGAAAAGCTATCTTTTGTGTAAGTGTAACGAAGATGGACAATTTGTTTTGTCGCAGTCACTCTTATTTTATGAATGTTCATAGAATATTATTTATAATATTCTGAGAATACCATTTAATATTAAATAATATTCGTAGAATGTTATTTGTCCGCCAAAAATAATATTCACAGAATATTATTTTATTATTCGTAGAATATTCGTAGAATATTGTAAAATTAACATTCAAAATAAAAAATACAGCCATTTTGGATTCATTCTTTTCTATTAGGAAATTTCGAATTTTTGACACTAAATTGTTGTATATGTATATATATATATACAGTGGAACTTCGATAATTCGAACGTCGATAATTCGAATTTCTCGATAATTCGAAGTCTATTGTTAGTCCCCTATATCTCGTATTATATTCATTGTAAATGAATACCTGATATTTCGAATTTTTCCTCGATAATTCGAAATTTTTTAGCCTAAAATTTTGAAATTATTTTGCTGGAATTATAGAGTTATCTTTCAAATGTAAATAGTACTTTAGTTCAAAGTTATTACCCTAGTAGAAATTTGATCGGGAGTGCCATGAAATCATTAAGGGCCTTTACGGGCAAAAATATATGGGCATCTATATACAGGGCCTTTAAAGGTTATATTAGGGCGTTTAATGCATAGAGGGCTACGTTAAAGGACCAAGTAGGGCCCATTTAAAGATACCCTTCAAGGTTACATTACGTGAACCCTATTAGGTCTTAATAGGGCATTATATATTAAAACCCTATCGGGCATACATATTACGGCCCTTATAGGGGCCCTATTAGAACACCTTTATATATTCACAGTCATTTGTGGCCCATTTCGGGCCCATTACTGTAAGCCTTTAAAGGATAAATCAGTAAAATC
>JABFPO010000019.1:0-17684 GCA_022817385.1 Macroteleia sp. ZL-2020
TTCTATCAAGAGCCGTTTACAAAAACAATAAACAATATAATAACATTAAAGAACTGGAAGACGCTGTAATAAAGGAATGGAGTAAAATCAGTGATACGACATTACAGAAGTTAATTTTTAGTATGGATAACCGAATGTATGAGGTAATTTAGTAGACTGTTCCTATGCAAATTTCGTTTTTTTGTGTGTAAAATTTGTTATTATATTTTATTTCTAAACAATTAACACAGTTCTACGCTTGATAATATTTGTGTTGTTTTATTTTATATTTCCTCATGTATTTTCAACGTTCAGTTAATTATATTAGTAAAATATTGTGTATTTTTTTTACAAAATTGTAATGTTCTTATAGAAATTTCGTTCACTGTAGATGTAGTTTTGTTTACTTTCGGAGGCATTACTGAATATAAAGTAAATAGACAGAAATTTTATATACACAAATTTGAAGTAAATAAAGGAAAATGACAGTTCAAAAACAAACTTGCGTAGAAATATAGCAGACGATGAACTGAAGTTGGTAACAGTAAGTTATAGATGTGAATGTGTTTCTCAAATCAAAAGGCCAACGCAATCATCCAAAGTATAAGGTTTCTGGGTGCGCTCGGTTATCACTTCAGTCTGGATAGATGAAACACCTCATATAACTAACAGTGCTGTATCAAAATGCCTTGAACTCCCGGTGATTATGCAGGGCCGTAACGCACAAATATTGAGACCCAATACCAGAAGCAGCAACACAAATCAATGATTGATATCAGTAGGTGAAAAGTAATTATTTAAAAGCAATCTTTGCAAGAAATGCAGCTCAATAGACAGAATTATATTGAGTACATTAAATGCACTCTGTAACAAAAATAAAACTCACACAAAATATGAATTAGAAAAGATGAAATCAAAAGTATAGCAGAACGAAACACATCACGTCTGTACTACTCACGTGTCAGAACAAGAATGCTCGATATAATATTACAGTAATATTTTTTGTAATATTCAATATTTCATAATATTAGTGTAATATTGAAAAAATATTCGGCAATATTACTATAATATTATATTAATATTGCTTGCTTATAGGGTATAACTTTGTTTTGATTCCTCATAATCATGTTCCTTCATAATCACAAAACAATGATAAAATAGCAAAGAAAAGACATGCAAAAAAATTTGCTTTAAATAATGTTGCATGAAATTTTATCAGATACTGCAGCCTGCATTATGTCCTTTCCCAGGTTAACTAGCTCACGTTGGATTAATAAGCTTTCTTTCTGCAATTGCAAATTTTCCTCTGCACAAGAAGCAAGTATCTCCGCTGGTTTTTCTCGCTTTTTAAAGCTATTAGATTGTCTCATACGCTTAGGTGTATATTCTTCTAAGTAGTCCTCGTCTTCGGATATGTCCGGTTCATGTGTCGGTGTGTTCGTACATGTTTGAGTCATTTCTTCTGTTACTGAATTATCCTATTGAAACACAATTTAATTTAAAAAATTTGATAAAAAAATTGAAAAAATAGTAAAAGAATTTAAAATATAAACATCTATTGTTACAAGTATTATTATTTCATGTATTATTGAATACACATAAATTAAGTTAATAACAATGAAGATGTAAATATTATAACAAAATATAAAGTAAAAAAATAAAATAACGTTGAATTCCACATTTACCTGCTCATCACAATCCTGAAAAGGTACATATGATTCCTGAACAGTATTGTCGCCCTCTAATGCAGCATCATCTATTAATGATAGTATACCTTCATCAATTGGTTGCAATGATTCGTTTGAGACTGGCCCTCCTCCAGTTTTTCTTTTGCTTCTCAAAATTCTACCGTGCTTGGCCTTAGTCCTTGATTTTAAAGCTCTCCAATACTGTAAATAATAATTTTTTTTTACTACCCAGTAAACGAGAAACGAAGAGTTACGATAGGCCATTTATAAACCAACTGAAGTATTTCAAACGATTACGAACAAAATCGTGAATTTTATATCGTTGAGAAACGACTGATAGATTGAATCATTTGTATACGTCACAAACATCAAAATCGAAACTTGCATGTATCATTTAGCTAAAATTTGATTCGTACCAATACGATTACATTTTTATTTAAAACACTATCAACATGCTATCGTTTTCAAACGAAAGAAAATAAAAAATATGTAAATGGTATAGTTTAAATCCTATAAAACCGTTAAAGACAAAGATACTTGTTATGTTTCTAAAACAGGAAAAATTCCCAGCAAATGAAAAACAATAGTAGTTAGAGGTGTACTATGGCGCACCCAAACAAACCCCCCACCATGTCTCCCTGTGGCGCCGGTGTACTATGGGCAACCCAAACAAACCCCCCACCATGTTTCTCTGGAAAAGAGAGTGTACTATGGGCAGCCAAAACAAATCCCCACCATATCTCCTTGGAAAAGAGAGTGAAAATTTGTGCAACCAAAACAAACCCCCACCATATCTGTCTGAGACGCAGGTGTACTATGGGTAACCCAAACAAACCCCCTCTGCCCCCCGCCATACTTCTTGGGAGAAAGTGTACTATGGACCCTGATTTTCCGTAGTAAAGAGGTATGTCATTTATTGTGTGTAGCTTCTATGATGTATAGTTTTGATGAGACGATTCACTGGGACCCGCCCCCGCAGTGAAAATTGATGAATGACTTGAAATTTTTCGATCGGGAATGAGATTTTTAACTTATAATGTATTTCCCAACGTTTAGTTCTGTTCTGTGATGTTTAAATATTCTGTTCTGTGTTGTTTTAAAGAAGATGTTTTTTCAAGGTGTCTTACTTATTTTAGGATAGCATAAAATATAATTTAAAATTGTCATTCTGAGTTTCATTTTTAACACGATGCATGCATATAAATAGAAATTTATTATCTGAAAATACTTGTTGGATGTTATAAAAATTTTTTTTCATAAAGATTACTACGTTATTTTATCATTATATTATCACAATATTAACAGCGAAGAGAAATAATTACTCCATTAATCGATTGTTACTTAAGTCTAATAAAGAAAAGGTATATAGATAAAAACTGCTACATGTATCATATATTATATAAGTTTATTATACTTTTATACATAAATTGTTGCAATTTTATTACAATATGATGTTTATGCAGACGGTGTATGCTTGATAGAATTCTTACTTACTAACACAATAATATCATCGAAACATAGTGACATAATTTCATTAAATATAAGTGCAAATTCAGTGGGTTCAATGGCCGGAAATTGTTCATGTACTTTATCGGTAACGCTTTCAAAGATGTTATCCCTTTGCAAAATAGCGATAAACCGTATGGCATCACTCATATTTACAGCATCATACATGTTATTATTTTTCATGTGATCACTCACTATGTTTACAATGTCTGTTTTACACTTATTCACTACATCAGCGCTATTTTCTAGATACTCCATGCGAGCTTGTACACATGACTGTAGCCCCATAAGATGTTCGAAAGTTACTTTTTTAAGAACGATGTATGGTGACGTTGATTTCGGACCCAAAGTATTGTCATCTTCATCGCTGTACTCAGTAGTTGTAATTTCTTCAATTAGAATGGCTTTGTCCCCGTATGATGTTGTAAAATGAACTTTAAAGTTCGTATGCAGAATAAGATCGTTCCATGGCAAGTCGTTATTAGTGTTATTTTCAGAATCATCCGATTCGAAATAATTCACAACTTGTGGAAACTGCTTACGAAAGAGATCCCAATCGTCTCTCGAGAAGGTAACTCCTCGATGAGTGCAGTCAACAATTCGTATAACAGGGTACAATTGTCCACTTCTCCAGAGAAATCCTGTGTCAATCATTTTACTGAATGATCGATTTAGACGGTAATTGCTTGAGAGTATGAGTTGATGTGAACTCATAGGTGCTGAGAGACGACCACTGGGTACAGGTTTGTTTTCATTTTTTCTCGAATATCCGGCAAACTTTTTAGCATAACTAGCCATTTTTGGATTAAAATGTATGTAAAGTAAAACACTTTTAGTCTGTGAGTAGTAAACTATGATACCAGCTCATGAGTGCCATCGTCTTATATATTGATGAGAAAAAAGTAGGGGGCATACACAAATAATGGTGGGGAGAATTACCTGACTTATTTTGAACGAAATTATGTCAGACACTTAAAACTATGTCATTTGTAACATGTTTAAACTAATATAAACAAAACTATGATTATACTATTTTTTTTGTGGCATCAGACTTACAAACATTTTCATTAATTGATGATATATTCTATTAAGGTAAAAAACCGTTACATATTGTGTTTAGCGCAGCACGTTTGAACATGAATGGATCTTACAAAATATTTTCCGTTACCTTTTAAATTATTAGACTGTGATACATTTCTGACCTTATAATTTTTGTAGTATTGGCGCACAAGTTCGTCATTTTTATAAGTATTTTTGGTAAATATTTCATTAAATTCACAGAGATTAATACCGATACACATACAATGAAGAAAAAAAATACAATATTGTCCACACACTTCCGATGAATAACTTTGGAGTTGTTGTGCATTGTACTCGTAGTAGACACAGTTCTTACGGAGTCGTTGTAAACATTGCGAAATGGTTGGTGGTTTACCGTAGCTGTCAAAATAGGTGGCTCTTCCATTTCTATCGACGTAGATAGCGACCCAGTGCTCCCCTGGCTGGTCATGGTTTTCGGTATTTATGACGTAGGCTGTTGGTTTTGTCCAAACTTCTGGTATTTGATCAGCAGGAAAAACGCCAGTATTGACAAATGGCACACTTTTTAATGCTTCCTGAATTTCTATGGTGTTCATTATTATTATGATTGTTATTTCATAGTAAAATAATGTATGATAACATTTTGGTACATTCTTCGTTGATGGTAAACTAATTACTGATGAGTAAATGTTATTGAAGGATTTTTTATTACATTAAATTCGTCCACTACATCCTCTCCTTCATGCTGATCTTTATTTTCACGGGATGAAAGTAACCACATTCGTAATTTATTAACGTTGTTTAAAGCACATGAATAGTGCATTAATTTTCCTTGTGAAACATTTTTTTTATGTCTAAAAGCATGTAAATGACAAATGTCGTTGGAATTTGCCATCGTAATTAATGAAGGACATTTTGGATCCTGTTCAAGATTTATTATATCACGTGCTGTAATAAGTTGTAAATAAATTGTTTTATCTTTACCACGTGTATAAATGTTTTCAGAATTTGAAGCAATTGTTCGTAAATATTGATGAAGTCGTTCTATGGACGTTTCTCCTTCGTACCATTCAAGACCATGATACTCTTTTGTTAACCAATTATTAGTTAGTTTTGATTCTTGTGGTAATTCATAAAAATTGTAAGGTGGCACCACTAACCAGTGGCCTCGTATTTCTTTTGTTAACGAAAGAACTGCTACTTCTTTTGGCAAAAAATCACCCGTTTTATTAACGAAACCTTGTATATCGATTATAAAATCCATAATTTGTACTATGTTGTACACGTATGAACAGCGGAATAAAACTGGTATAAATTTGATAATATGTCATACTTTGTGATTTGATCAACTGTTAAATCCCCTCCACCTTACTGCTGATCTTAAAATCACGCCTATTTAGAAAGTAGCAATTGAAAAGGAATTAATTGCCAAAGTCGATATTAATTTGACGCGATGCATCAATTTCGAGTACATTATCGAATTCCGAATAAATTATACAATTAACAGAATGTGGTAACGGTTTTGCAAATCTCACTTCAATACGTACACTACCATGACGAATGAGATTCCAGTGTGATGAGCTGTTAGCCGAAAGATCAGGTGTAAGATCGAAAGCAAATAAACAATACCCGTTAGGATAATCTTTTCGTGAAATTTGATTACCTTCATTCAAAAAGTGAATACCCGTACCACTGAATAATGTATGATATGCATCTATGAACAAATTTTGGTTAGTGAAATCAGGCTGTAATGGTCTCGAGGGGTATTGCATACCGTCAATATAAAGTGAAAGAAAATTTATGTCATAATGATGAAAATTGAAAGGGTTTAAAGAGTAATCACCATTGTAAGCTTTGTTATTCACAAAACCAATAATAACTCTTTTCGGTAACTGGCCGAGCATTACGTTATCTAATGTTTCCCCATGTACACCATCGTGAATTGTCATGGTTTTAACCTCAACTCGTGTAAGCGGATATTTAGCTGTAGTTTTTGATAGCGCTTTCGCGTGTGCTAATAAAATACCAGGACTTATTTTAACACGTCGAACTAATAACGTTGCATCTGTGATGCTTAGCCGAAATGATGTAGCAGCAGTTGGTTCCATGAAACAAAAGTTGTCCCTTGCTTTTACTAAACGCAATCGTAGCTCGACACCATTTAATAAAAATTTCTCCTGATTAAAGACATCGCAATGTAAATGACCTATTAGATCTACAGGTTTGTCTACTTTAAGATATTTTCGTCTTTCTACTAGACCTTCATTTTCGTTTAGAACATTATCCATTTTGGCAGGGGTGTCTTTGTACCATAAAACACTTGTTAAGTGTGAGTTTTTTGCCCTTTCATCATAATTCAATAATGTTTCTATGTATGCTCTATATGCGTATGCATTATTTGCTGGAGAAACGAGTTTTTGATTAAAAAATACATCTACTTGATTGAACATTGAATGCAACAGATTATTAACTACACCTGGTTCTACACTGGAAGCATCGGTTTCAACTAATTTTGTGATTTTAACCCTTAAACTCAACATAGTGTGCGCCAAATCAATGTATTCATCACCGTGACCAGGGACATTGAATTCAATTGGCGCGTTATCAGATAAAGAAGAAAATGGTTTATACTGTACCCATTGCGCACTTTCTATTGTTGTTTGAGTAGGTGGTAGATTAAATAATTCAAGTTCTGATTTTATACACTCGCATGAGTGTGAATGTAGGAATGCCATGCTTTTTAACGAATAATTAACCAAAAATATCTCTTACTGTACGTTTATTTTTTTGTTTCTTATATGACAATTTTTTCTTTGTAGTGTTTCTTTTCTTAGTTCGTTTCTTAGTACCTTTATTTTTTTTTGATTTTACCCTCTTTTTTTTCCTAACACGTTTGTTTGATGTGATAGCGGTACGTGTTGAATAGATACTATCATTGATAGGTACTAAATCAGACTGATGAATTTTCGCTGTTTTTCCGTAATTATATCCTGACCCCGCCATGAGCGAGTCAATTTTTTCTTCTGCTTTTCGTTTAATATTTTCACTGGATTCTCGCAAACGCGATTTAATGGCGTCTTTGAACGGTATATCATGCGAAGTCATATCATTTGCTATATTTACACCAGCGCGCAAAGCTTGTTGACCTACAAATTTGGCTCCTTGTCTTAATAAAGGTAAAACGCGTCTGAACAAACCACCTAAAAAACTACCAATACCATGCCCTGTCTGATAAGGTGCGCCTACATAGAATTTTTTAATTTTATTCTCATTGCCACTTACACCACCACCAAGTTGATCAACAAAATAATCATCGTAATAACTATTCATAGTTAGAATTTATTAATAATAACGTTTGAAATGTAACGTAACAGTCAACGTCCCATACTCAAATGGCATTGGTTCACCCATATGATCTCTTATATCTATTTCAATTGTTTGAAAATTAGTGCGAAGAAGAGGTAAATATCGTAAAGAAGAAAATGTATTCATTTTTATTCGACCAAAAATATATTTTTCAACATCTACAGGTACTACACGAAGAAGAGGAACCTCCGTATCACCCACAATACTATGTTCACAAATATCAGTATAAATATACATTGTATCAGGTACAGCTCTGGCTAACGATACAGGATGATTTCCTGTAATAAATTTTTTTTGTTGAGTAAAGAAATATGTATTAACGGGAGAAGAAGTAAGTGGAAATCCTAATATGCCAGCAACTTTTCGACCGAATCTTAGATAATGTTGTGCAGAGTTTTTCTCACAATACTCGTTACGCTGAAAACATTTAGCGGTACATAGAACAGATATTTTAACAATATCACCACTTTCAATCTCAAATTGAAAATGTTCACTAAGGTCAGTTTTATTCAACATATCAATGAATTCCTGAACACTTTTATAAACTCCTATAGGAATATCAAAAGAACTGTATCTGTCATGGTGACCGACAATAATTTCTTTTTCGAACCGGTCATCTGGTATATGTAAAAAAGTTTGAGGATACTGAATCTCTGTTAACGCCACCGTCCATTCCCCAAATAAATTTAAACGACGAGGTAATTGTGCTGTAAAATGTGTTGTTTTGTTGTTTGGAAAAACTTTCATACTACTGTCGCTAGGCAGGGTAATATAAAATTCGTCTTTAATCATGATTATATATTTCGTAAACTTGATGCTGGTATCCACGAATTGAACTTTTCAGGGTATCCTTTCCAGCTTACGTAAAGTAATTTTCGCGCACCTGATCCTTTTGACCGTATGACCCTATCTATTTTAAATTCTGCAGTTTCAACATTTGTTCGAACGATTCCTAATTCTTGTTCATAAAAGAATCCATCAATTTCGTCGTTCGATAAATCTTTTAAAACATAAACAACAGGGTAACGATAATTTAAAACGCGCGATATTATAAATAATTCTTTACTCCACCCGCCTTCGTAACCTTTCTCAAACACTCCTTTCTTGCTACTGATTCGAACGACATCACCTACACTATATTTAGGTTTTCCGAGTTTACTGTCTAAAATTGCTTTTTTACGTAATAAATGATTTCGAATAACATATGCGTTTTCTAAATTAACATCAGCTGGAAACATTTTTATTGTGCTATGTACTGTATGATTATATGCATAAACTAGAGATTGTAAAACATCAATATAGCGTCTTGTATTTTTGTATGTAAAATATCGCCACATACGTTCTTTAAGCGTTCGGTTAAACCTTTCGACAACAGCTGCTTTAACATCAGGACTTCTTACAACTCTATATCTTACGTCATATTTTTTTAAAACTTCTTGCATGGGTTTCCCGATAAATTCTTTACCTTTATCCGTTTGTAAGCAATACGGTAAATACTGCCCATTTTCTTTTAAAATTTTTTCAAAAGCTTTTGATACAGCTAAAGATGTTTTATCCCGTAAAGGCTCAACCCAAGCATATTTAGTAAAAACATCAATTACTGATAATAAATATGAATAGTTATCATTAAATTGTCTAATGGATTTTAAATCGATGAGATCAGCTTCCCAAACGAGATAGGGATCAAAAACAGAATACATGCGCCTAGTAAACTTTTTTCTAACAGGTCGATGCATTGTGTATGCATCTTGACTTTCTAACCAACGAACAACATCTTTTTTCGTTACGTTACCTCTCAATGCTCGTAACAAATGTCGTTGTCCTGAATATGAAGGACCGCTTGCAGGGTCGTAGTAAAATTTTTTCAAATCATTTATCTTTGAGTTTTTTGACGTCGACGATCGCGCAAAGTCATCTTTATCCATCCTGTTTTAATTGAATTTTCGTACGATGGTATTTTATATGGTACACTAATTTGTCTATCTTTTTCTCGTTTTTCAGTTTTCAATTTGAGCCTTAGTTGCTTGATTTGCGGTGTGTTGATATTCGTATTGATATTTAAATATTTATCAGCATCACTATTCTCTTTCGAAGCAGTAGCATCAATGTTACCGGAACTAGATAACAACTCGCCAACCGAATGTTCGGAAATTTTTTCAGGAGTCCAGAAATCAGGATTACCGATGAAATATCTTGGTACACCAATTTCGTTTAAAAAAATTGCAAATTGTTTCCTACCTATAGCATTTACCGTTTTTCGTTTACGCATTGCATCATTAATGAGATCAACAATGTGGGCATTTATTATTTCTCTACCATTTATATATACCCGTCCTCTATTGTCCCAATAAAATCGATCCGGTGGTATTTGTTTGAGATACTCTGCAAGCTGTTGTGCTACTTTTTTAAACATTAGTGGAACACTGTTTACAATAGTATTTATAGTGATATTAGGACCATCTAACTTATCGATATTTTCATCGAAAATGTGCATTTTATTTTTTTCATCTTCTTTCTTTATATTGTCTTCGACCTTGTATTTTGATTTCAGAGTTTGAAGAAAACGTGTCAAAACTTGTTGATAGAGACCCCATTTTTCTCGTTCATCTGTAATATGTTTTGAATTTAAAATGTCACTCATTTCATTATCTAATCTACTGAAAATATCTCCAGGTGTTTGTACTGACATTGTTGGTATTTGAGTTTGATGTTGCTGCACCAAATGTAAGCTATCTTCGGGTAAAAGAACCATTTTCTTTGCATGTTCCATTGTATTAAGGAATAAAAGTAGTTATCAGAGTTTCCAAAATAGGTGCTAGAAGTGGTAAGAGGAAACCACCGCCTGATTGCACAATAATCTTTTTCTTTTTATTCCAAGTATCTTGTGTATTAGACAATTTTCGTAACAATTTGACGTGTCGTTTTAAGCGATTTTTATCATCTTCGGTAAGGATAACGTTCCCGCGAAGTGTATTCAGAACACATTCACAAATACACTTTATGAAACATTTGTTAGATTTTCGTAAAAAATGTTTCCTTTGATCGTGATTAAAATGACGTATAGCGCGTAATACATCAATAGTTTTTTCGTTAAACGGTAGCGTAGATTTCTTTTTCCCTTTATGCGCGGTATGCGTTGTATTATGTCTTACCATTCTTATTACATACGCACAACTGGCACTTCATTCTGCGCGTCAGCGTATTTATTACTTTTTATTACCGGAATATAGACATAATGCCGATCGTCGGAGGGAAAAATGGATGTGCGAATACGACAATTATCCGGGGTCGATTGTTTGAGATCTAAAAGGAGATACCCGTGAGGTTTACTCGTTGCATCATTGTATGCTTCTTGTAAAAATCTAGGATTATCAGGCCATATTTGTCTTGCCAAATGGTTAATTTGAGCTCTGTCTCGAGGATTTTTAAATAATACAATGTAATTTGTATTTAAGGAAATATCACGTTGACCTCGGCCTTGATGGAATATATTTTGTGTTATGTAAATTACGCTTAAGTTTTTGTGATGACTCCCTTTTGTAAATAAATCAACTACAGCGTTACTAGATGCTTCTCGCATTAAATCATCAATTATAATTAATTTAGGACGTGGGTCAGAAGCATAATCTGAAGATTGTGGTAAACCTTCACGAAATTCTACGTTTTTACCATAGTCACGATACGATGGTTGCCATTCAGAAAAATAAAATATTACACGGTCAAATTTTGTATCACTCATTTGATTAAGAAACTTAAAAAATTTTTTTACGAAAAAAGTTTTACCGCATCCTGTTGGACCAGCAATTACAGACGTCCACGGGTGTTTCCATCGCGTATCCATTATGAATCTTTAAGATGAAATGATTTTGTGTTTATAAGCGTATTGCTTTTATATTAGCTTTAATCCTCGCGCGAAATTAGCACATAGCGTTGGGGCTGCTGCGGCGGCGGCGGCGGCGGGCGGTAATGATAGTTACCGCGGGCTTTTAAAGTAAGCTACCGCCGCGTACGCGCACATATCAGCTTATAAGTGCGCGTACAACATTAGCTAATTTGTTAGTTTTATAACTATATAAGGAAACACTATAAAAAAAAGTGTCTTAATTTTTTTTTTTTGTAGTGAAGGTAATATAAATGAAAAGAAAAATATAATACTCTGTATATATTTATTTATTAAAAAATAATACATCATAAATACATTCACACACTCAAATATTCATTATTTTATATTCATACAAATTATATACATGTAATCTTAATTTATTAACTATTTTTATAGCCATACGGTAAAGAGTCGAAGTTCTGACTTTGTCGTCTTTTTTGTAATACCGGTTTACAGATTTTTGATTCATCTGTTGTTATGACATCGTGTTTTTTTGTTCGTTTAATTGCCGAAAATTTTACAATTAAAGGATTATCACGATGTCCCGTAATAAATGATTTTATATTATTATAATTTATTAAATTCCTGTTTGAATTATTTAAAGTAATACCTTTTATTTTACAGACTTCGACTTCTGTACCGTCAGGTTTTTTAACAATAAATGAATAAAATTTAGGTCCGCCAGAAACAAAACGTGAAATGTATGAGCCAACGCCGTATTCTTGCAATTCATCGGTCATTTGACCGAGAAAATTACCCTTCGGTGGCTCATATTCACACGATTCATTATTTATATTTGTAATATAAATGCATGAATCGGTGTCGTAATATATTACTCGTCTATTTAGCTTTTCTAAATATTCATACAACGTTAATCTCGCTTGACAGGTAGTATAAGCTGCTATGACTACATTCGTTATTTTAGAAGGTACTACAGCATCATTTACATTACACCACGAAACAAAAATGTTTTTATCTGATACCGGTAAATAACCCTTGATTTCGATTTCAGGATTGCAGAGTAATTCATACAATCGATGAGGAGCTGTAACTATTTCAGTTTTAATCATATTATCCCGCTGACCGAATTTACCCCAAAAACAATTTAACATAAGTTTTGATAAAGATCTTAAACCGGGGTTTACTTTAATATTATTACTATCAAGAACCACTCCTTCTTGTTCGAAATATTCTTTAATAAAATTATTTTTAGCTGCTTCTTTCGTACTTTCCTCGCAATTTTGAATGTCTCTTGGCCATCCTGACGCTTCCGTTTTAAATTTTAAAAACAAATTTATGAATTCGACAAACAAACCACCATCTTTTGTATCTGGATTATACTGAGTGGTTTTATAATGCCAAATTTCGTGAATTTTTAATACTCTATACCCAACAGATATAGCTTTTTTTACTTCATCAACAACCCATGTTCCATCGAAACATCGTTCGAAATCGTTTTCGTGTGTGCACTCGTGTTGAATCATTTCTTCTGTACATTTACGGCATAAGGCAAACATTAATTTATTGTGAATCCTATAAGGTAAGACCGGATGATACAAATTACGCGGTGGTAAAATAGTGCATTTAACTAAACCCTCGATTTTATTTAAATTATTTTTGTCACCACCAATAAAATCCAGACACTCGAATTCTCCGATGTATATATCGGGATGACCAATAGGAAATTTACCGATTTTACATATATACGGATATAATGAGCAAACATCAATGTAATTAATTTTTTCATTATCTTTACACTCATAAAGATATTTTACTGGACCTGTACGTCCGCCATAAAAGGCATCTCGCGGATTTAATGGTTTCATATTTATAATAGATAATCGGTTTTTTAAGAAATTATTGATCTGAATATTGTCTTTCTTTAGATTCTCAAAATCACATTCCCACATTTCTGTAACTTTATACCCGGCGTTTTTTAAATGATTGCTCATTATAATTGTCTTTTCGTGACGTGTATTTAATGTAGTACCGTCACTTAATTTTTTTTCCCGATTTTGGGTCATACATCTTACACAACCATGCCAGAAACAACCATGGAATTGGTAGACGTGACGATTATTTTCATCATATCCGTCTACACGGTATCCTTCGGTCAAGCGTACTTCTTTGCATCTCCCGGTATGTTTAATGCGATAATTCAAATTACTTTCTATCCACATCAACCATTCTATAGCTTTTTTTGAATGGTTGTTGGACATCCGATAACCGTTTTGCGGCAAAATACCTATTGTTTCATTTTTAAGAAAATTTTTACGGAATAAAAGTGAACAAGCCGATGCTATTGTAATACATTCGGTAAACGGACAAACATTACCGCATTTTATGAATAAATCACGAAAAGAAATAGACGCTTGCCGAAGAATACTGACATCTGTTTTGCAGTATTGAACAATTTCTTTCTGGAAATTAAAAACGTATGAATTATCATTTTTGATTTCCTTGTACCATTTTAGAAATTGTTCCCTCGATGTATCAGTCATGCAATCAACGTTATAATATTTTAAATCTGGAATAGGTCCTATGTAATTTTTATTCTCTTCGATATTAAATAAGTGAGGAAATGTCCCTTTTTGTATGAAATTTTCCAAACCAAAAGCTTTTGATAGGGCATTTAATGGCATGTTAAAATAACTTAAGCTGTCGATAAATTTTGTTTTTCCAATTGTTAAACTTAATATTTTTGTTCCTGATAAAATAACAGATGGTGTAATTGTAACTTTCTCCTCGATTAAATATTTTAAAATAAATTGAGAATCAAATCCTCTTGAATTATGCGCGATACATATTATATTGGAAAAACTTGTTTTTTCTCGAACAGCCAAGTCAACAAGCCTTTTAACAGGTTCTTCTTTAAATACATATTCACGAACTCCACACTTTAAACATAATTGGTTTAAGTCGCTTTCGTACATGCAACCTGAACATACTTGTTGTACGACGCATAAATTGGGTTCGTGAATAAAAACATTTTTACCCGATTGTAACTGAAAATTTTTTTCTTGTCTCGTTTCAAAATCGTAAAATAAGAAAAGAATATTATTTCTTTTCTTATTTTCGACTTCAATGTCCCGAATTACAGGTTTAATGTAACACAAATGGTTAAGTGATTTGTTTTCTTCGCAGTTAGAACACCACTTTATACCGCATTTGTGTTCACTATCACCTTTTTTATTTATTGCAATGCGATAAGTGTGTAAACATTTTTCGCAATACCTCAATGTTTCACAAACAGTGGAAATATTATTGTAAGATCCTGGTTGTTTATGAAAAGAGAAACATTTGTCACCCGAAAATAATCTAAAACACTCGTTGCATTTTAATTTGTTTGATTGCGGGTTACACATTTCTCTAGTGTTCATACAAAAAGGGCACTTTTTACTACATTTGTGTGTTAAAGTAGATTTAATGCTCTTATTACAGGTTGTACATAATTCTTTACATAAGGCACCCGTTATACTTAAAATAGGTGAGTAATGATTATCACTTTCGCTATACAAAATATAAATAGAAAACGCAATACTACCCATAGCATTTATTACAAATTTGGTACCGTCAAAAATAGGTTCATCACCTTGTCCGAAAGTCGATTGCTTATACACAATCATCGCTATTCCTTCGTCAGTTAAGTAACGTTGAAATTGTAACATTTCTGCGATACCACAACCTTCTGTTGGAATTTGTACAGAAGCATTTTCGACTAGCATTCGAGCGGTTTGTGTTTGAAATAAACTTTTGGGTCGTCTGATTTTATTCCAAAATTCTACGGTATCCTTATTCTCAAAAGTACGTTTCTTATAATTTGCTATTGCAGTTACTACAGAACGCGGAAAACACAAATTATCATTTTCTATTGTTAAAATTGATCTTTTTCTTACGTCATTGTACATTAACGATTTCCTACCTCTACCATACGGTACTTTGACAAAATCTACTTTTATTCGAATATTTTCAGCAATATCGAAACCTCTGGAACTTTGAGCAACGCTTAAAATAGCATTCCAAATATAATTGATATCAAAATCTTTTACATCACGGAATGCTAACCAAATAGGGTTAGATGCTATCACGGGTGTTGATATTTCCATGCCAATTTTATCGTGCGGGTCACCGAAAGAAATATAAACTTCGTGTATTTCGCGAATAATTCCTTCTAGCCACGATAATGAATTTATTGTTTCAGAAGAAGGTTTTTTAATTTGTAAAATAGATTCGTAACCAAGAGCATTAAATCTTCTATATGTATGTACAGTGTGATATTTTAAATCAAAATAACTATTTTCGCGCAATCTCTCATGAATATCTACATACCGCATATTCTGATGATTTAGCTGTTCAGATTGTTGATGTTGTTCTGGTTGTTGTTCATGCTGTTGTTGTTCTGGTTGTCGTTGTTCTGATTGTTGTTGTTGCTGGTTGTTGTTGTTGTTGTTGTTGTAGTTATTGCTGGTGGTTGCTGATTGATGGTGTTGTTGGCTGATCAAGCGTCGTCCTTCTCCAACTTGTAAATTGGGCACTGTATAATACGCATACAATTTAAGTCATCGACATCTACATAATTCAACAAGAAAAGTTATTTGAACTTGAATTTGAAAATTTTTAAGATTATTTTTTAATTTTCTTTTTTTAATATTTACCATTTGTGCTCCTTATAAAAGGAAAAATTGGCGATGCTTCAATTATGGATACATCAGGCTCATCCATAACAATCTCCTGACTGTTGTTAGGCGTTGAATGCCTAATTTTGATACCTAAAAATACATAAAGTATTAAATAATTTTATAAACACATTTATATAATATAATATATATATTCTAGTAATATAATATAAATTAATCATACTTACATTGAGGTGAGTCTAGAGATGCAAATGTGAAATTCTCATCGGCACTGAGTGTTTCCTCCTCATCAATTTCCACATTTTCATTTTGATGTTTAATATTCAATTTGTTCATGTCAATGAACAAACCTTTAACATCGTCAATTATCTTCGGAACACCTGTCATATAAAAAGGTAAATTTGATTATTTAATTTACTTTATAGAGTTAGCATATTTGCTATGCATTTTGTATTAAATATAATTAAAACAATTCTTACCACGGGTAGCGTTGCTACATGAAGGTTGAGGTTCAGATTCATCATCTCGTTGCTGCTGCACTAGACAACGTTTTTCGGCTTTGCGACGTTTAATTTCTACAGCCAGTAATCGTTTAGCTAAAAGAAAAACACAAAATAAAAAAAAACAATGGAACACGGTGTCTAATTTACCTTACTTTTTATTTATTAAAAAACAAACATTTACCTTCAATTTCTTCTGCAGTATATTTGCGCTTTAACGGTTCGACACGTTTCTCTTGCTCGGCAATTATACTTTCTATAATCCTTGTCATCTCTGTATACCCCATTGCTACAGATATCTTCTTACACTCACATAATTGCGTTGAACTACAACACCTCAACATTTCGCGCACAATACGTAATTGCTCACTAGCGCTGAACTTTCGAAACATTTCACACAACATCGTGAAAAGTAAAACAATTCCTTCCATTTCGATTTGCAAAATAAAAAGAAAATATATCTTAATACACGAACTATACCGACGATAGGCAGTACTTAAATGATAAATTTACCTTAACTATGTTGCTATATATATAACTTTTCATATAATATGTTCCCTACTTTGAATTCGAACTTCAAATCTTAAAATCATTATTACAAATCATTATGACGTTTAATATTACATGGTCAGTCAATTTCATCTTCTCTAAAGAATAATAGAAGCAATAGAAGCATGACACAATAGTTAAAGACGTAGAGAAAATATCCAGCGCTTATTTTCAGATAATAAATTTCTAAGTAACTGTTGAGTTACTTATATACATACATCATGTGAAGAAACGAAACTCAGAATGACAATTTTAATTTATATTTTATGTTATTTTAATTATGATGCAACCATATCATTATTCGATTGTAGAAAAATAAGTAAGATACCTTCAAAGAGCATCTTCTTTAAAAGAAAACATCACAGAACAGAACTAAACGTTGGGAAATACATTATAAGTTAAAAATCACATTCCCGATCGAAAAATTTCAAGTCATTCATCAATTTTCACTGCGGGGGCGGGTCCCAGTGAATCGTCTCATCAAAACTATACATCATAGAAGCTACACACAATAAATGACATACCTCTTTACTAC
>JABFPO010000020.1:0-17433 GCA_022817385.1 Macroteleia sp. ZL-2020
TAAGGTATTTCTATTTTTCTTATATTTATATGTGCTTTATTAATATTTACTTTATAAATTCAATATTTAGTCTTTTATTATCGGGTCTACGTTGATAATTCCTTGCAATTACAGAAAAGATGAAAATAAAAAATGCTTTCGTCCGATTTCATAAAGGCAATAGCAAAGAAATTTTTCTTCCTTAAGGAACTTCCTTAAGGAAGCAGTGTTTTTATAACTTCCCTGTTCCAATTTTCCATAAGGAAGTTCCTTATGGAAGTTCCTTAAGAATATTTTTAATGGGGTGGTCTATGAAAAGCAACAAAAAGTAAGAACAGTTCCAATTTTAAATTTTGTGTTCCGATTCCCGATGTTGCTGTCTCGAGTCAGAGGGCGCATGTATCAAATATCATGCAGCACCACGGACATGCTAAACTTAAGCGGATATATACTACATTTGAAACTATAATGTCTAAAGAATTGAAAAAATTCGTTTAATCCTAAAACGAAGTTTTCTACAGGTTAACTTAAATTGCACTTAAGATAAAATGCTTAATCTTACTTTTAAACAATACATTCTTAGTTAAACATGAAAGATCGTTAGAAGAGTTTCATTTTAATTTAAGCAGATCTTTTTTAAGAGTGCATCACATGCATCAATCTATTGATCAGTTATTAACACATTAAAATTTTTACCCGTTATAAACAATTTGACTACATCATTACTTATATTTTTGTGTTTATCGAGTAGATAATATAATGATTTCTAAATAATTCTCCTAAAAAGGAAATTCTGATTTTAAATGATTATCATATTTATATTTATTAATTGAATACATTTTTTCTTTTGCCATTTACTCATAAAGAATTCCAAAGTTTCAGCTCTATTAATATCGCAACAAAGTACATATGTTACGTATTCGATTAATGAATTAACAATTTTAGCATTGTTTCCATCGAGTGTACTATATAAAAATGACTATTGAACTTCCATGTTTTTTTCAATAAAATTGAATACTGTTTTGAAGAAGTAATTTTATTTCACATAGATTTTGTTATCTTACAGTAAAGTACAATGGAGTTGGCACTTTTCATTTATATTAATATGATTTTAATAACATACTATTATAGATTTGAAAATAAACATTATCAACTACTATCAAAGATATTGCATTCGAAATTTAATTGTTATTTTATTTATAGTCGCTTTGGAAAACGGCATCGTCATGTTCTTTTTACACACTGATAAAACAGAAATTTCACTAAAATATAATGATATGAAAATATAAAAATACTTTCTTATACAGAATATATGCTCAGTTCATTATAAATTGCACCAAACAGTATAATTATGAAATTTAAAATTCTTAGATTTTAAGAATTAAGATACATATTTCATTAGTAACTTGTTCATTCGGGATTTTGTACGAGTATGAGTAAAATAATTTTTCTTAGTCGAAAAGTACATTTTTCATTAAACGTTGTACAGTTTTATGTACTCCTCTACATTGAGAGAAATTTTTCGTAAACATTATAGAGAAAATTTGAAATATATTATTACTTTTAAATATATAAATATGTCGTTATAAACTGGTTTCATTGAATCTAATAAATTAAGAATTACTTTTAATAAAATAAACTCTTATAAAACAATTTCATTAAATATAATAAATTATTAAAAGTGATACTAAAGAAATACTAGTATTTCTTAATACTAAAAGAAAAGTTTAATAAATTTAAAATTAGTGTAAAATATTTGTTTATGTGTTACTTATGTAATATCCATGTTTTACTTGTGCGATATATATATATATATTATTTTATCGATTATTTTATACACTTTATTTAAATTTTTTAGTGTGCTATACAAATCGCATTAATATTACAATGATAAAATACTGCGCTGCACATGTATTACATATGTGTTACCCTGGTGTTGGTAAACATCCTTTACAGTGTGATATTGTATTAATATAACTTATGTGTTAGTACAATAACAAAGCATGAGACATGCATAAATATAACATTTATGTAACATCTATATGGCATAATAAAAAAGTACATATCTCGTATGTATCACAAAAACATCACATATACAGGTTGAGTTAAAAGTCCCAGAACGCCTGAATATCTCGAAAAATACGCATCGAATTAAGAAAAGAAAAAATACGTGTTTAATATTTTAGAAAAACCCCAACCCTGGGGTAGGAGACAACTTTGAAATCTTAAATGGGAACCCCTCTTTTTTATTGCATATTCGAAATCAACACTTGACAGGCTCGAACGTAAATCATTATACTATAAACGACAATAAAAAAGATTAATATAATAAATAGATAAAACTGTTTTATTACGATGGATGTCAGCGTATAGAATTGCTAAAAGATGTTACAAAATAAAATTAGATAAGTAGAACTTTACTTTTGATTTATTTAAATATAATTTTTTCATATAGTTCGGCAGTTCATTCCAAAAAATTGTGGCACTTACAATAAACGAGGTTTTCAATGCAGAAGAATTACGAAAAGGTACCACACGTTCCTGGATGGGTCTTCTGACAAATCTTTTAATTAACGTTGTTTTGTAAATAAAGTTATCCTCTAGATAAGATGGAGATTTAAGAGATACAATGTTGTAGGCCAGGGAGCCCAAAAAATACTTTCTGCGTTGTTCTAGTAGTATCTGCGTTGGCAGATACTAAAAAGAAATGGATACATCCCACCTTAAATTCAAAATAAATCTGACGCACGAATTTAAGGCAACATGCAATTTTTTATTTAGTTTTGTGAGAGGTTAGTCATAATCAAACAGCGCTATTCTGTCAAACATAATACACGAGAACAGACTAGCTGTTTTCGAAGATCGAAAGATAACTTTAACCTCCTGCCTAAGTGAGTGCCAAATGTTTGTTTGAGTTAACGAGACAAGTTGCAACCATGATAGTGTAGCATCTATCATTACTTTTACCATCTGCTCTTAGATGTTTAGAATATTTAAGAACAAATGATATATCGCTTATGTAAATATAAAATAATGAAAGTCGTAAAAATTATCCTTGTAGAACACCTCTATTCGTTTAACGACATATAGAATATGATGCTTATTTACATGATCCATTATCCCAGACTGTTTGCATGTTATCCAATATGTATGAACGGAAAGAATGTATTATTTGATCAGAACATCTCAGTTTCTTTAATTTAAAAATGAGTATCTCATGATTCACCAAATTAAATGTCTTTTTAAAATCAAAAAGAACGAATATAGTTATAAAAAGCTCATCCATAGCGGCTGTAAGGTTATCCAGCAATTTTAATCAAACAGTTTGAGTATTAAATATAATTTCGTTCATACATATATTAATACGCACTCTAAACGCATAACATTCGAGAAAACCCGTATTCAGTACGTATAAAAACGTATAAACAAATGTTCACTACATGAAATCACGTATTCAACACGTAGAAACAAATGTCCTAGACGTGTTTCAGATGTAATGTAAACGTTTCATTCAACTGCATTTTACAAATAGATATCGTTACCCTTTTAAATGACGTGTATTTAAGGAATATTACACATGTTTCTACGCTTTGAACACGAAATTTTGGTCGTGATTTCTGCGTTATAGAGCGGACATTCGAGCGCAGTGGTCATGTATATTTACCGTAATTACGGGTATATAACACGTGGTATATACGTTACCGTATCTCTTAATTACATGTTTCCACTACTTTCATGTTCTTTGGAGGTCCTGAATCAAAACCTGTATTTTTAAATGTGAAGGACCATCTGAATAGGTAGTCTACCTTACCAGAAGAAGCATTAAAATTTATAATACAACTATATGGCCAGAAAAATATATTAAGTTTATAAGTTGAATAGATTGTCGCATGAATATCACTTTTCAATTGAATTAAGTATAATTTAAATATTTTAATAGGCTTATAGTTGATTTTACTACAAAGTGTAATATTTAACCAGCAAATAAAGTTAATTTGACTATCAGATAATTGAATTAACTATCTAATATACTTGGTTGTATTTAACTAACATTAGAGATTAAGTCAACTATGTTTTGGTTCTTGGAACAATGATTTCTATATTTAGTATTTAATTTCAGTATGGAAATTAAATACTAAATAGAAAATACCACCTAAAACTAACTTTCAATTATGTTTAACTGATTTATCTTCTGTAACATTAAAATAGCGGATTGTAAGACAACGTCACAAACTTAAGATAAAGAGATACCGGTGCAATCAAATAGTAAATAAATATCCCTTCAAACGAAATAATTATATTTCATAAATGACTCGGATTTATAAATCAATCTTTAATTTCACTCCTTTGAATCTACTTTTTATTTTAATAGCCGCGAACTTTTGTAGCACTATTAATTATATATTTGTTTTATAAATAATATTAACTGATATTATAAAGTTAAACTAAAATTAAAATAATGTTAAAAGAAATTTTTAAAATAATCATGAGTTTACGCTTTAAAGAATGTTAAAATGTTAATTATACTATCGTTTCGCTTAGTGATTCATGTGTTGTTGTAGTTAAATACTGTAAATTCTATTTATATGTTTTATTGTATGGACATATATAGTATTTAGTACATTTATGTTACTAGAAACATTTTCGGAAAGAGTATAAATAGAGGAACAATTAAGCTTAAATGCTATTCGTACAAAAGTTTTTCTACAAGTATTTATTTACATTAATAAACGCTAAACTGACCGGCCGTTGGTCCACTTAATGTTTCAGAATTTTAACATTTAATTTTAATTTCATATTATTTTCATTCGATTTACAACATATTAATAAATAAGAAGTGAGAGACGTGTTCGCTAACATAAAGCAACGAAATGTAAGTAAAATAAAATTATTTACAATTATAAATTATAGTTCTTTATGACGTGTAATTATTTTGTTTGAAAGGGATATGTATTTATTATTTTAATGTGCTGAGAATCTCTTTGTCATAATTTTTTGGTGCTCACTTACGCTCCGCTATTTAAAAGTTAAAATAGATAAATCAGATAAATTTAATTGAAAGTTCGTTTTCACTAATACCCTGTACTATTTAATTTCTATACTGCAGTTTTGTTATAAAGTTGTATGCTCCGTTGTTCATTGTAATGTAAACCAAAAATTACAAATTGACATAAATTTTATTTTAATACAATTCTGTACAGATGCAATGCGTATTAAGAAAAAAATAGTAGTAAACATTAGTATGCGTCATGTTAATTGTACAATATGACTGCAATATAAAACTTTTTTTTAATATTTCATCATAAACTTAGGTAAAACATGTTACATTTTGTAGCTTATGTATTAAATTTCAACATATAAAACATATTAAAAAATTGTATATTGCAATTGTATTACAAACGCATTTATCACAATCCCTCGTTGAAGCTTCATTGAAAATCATTAGGAATCGCGTCTAATATTGATGAGAAAACTTACGGATTTACAAAAGAGATATCATAGCAGTGGTAAAAAATCGTGTTTTTAATTTCAATGATTTCCAAGGACCCTAATAAAATTTAAACCGGGCGTGCCACATGTCAAATAGGGTCCTGGTGTGGCATACTGATGGCATTCCCTAAAACGGTGTGCCCGATCAGGGCCATCCCATATCCATTTGTGGATACCTTGTAAAGTGGTATCCTGATCGGGGCCTGATTGGATTTTCTCGGTGTGGCCCCTATAGTGGGTGTAACGCCTGGCATTTCAATGGCCCTGATGAGGCATATCTTTTTAAAGGCGTGCCATGCCAGGGCCTAATTGGATAATAATCAGTTATGCCATGTTTTATTCGTATGGTGAAAACAAGGAAACCTATTGAGGACCTTCTCAGGCATAACTGATGAACGGCATGCCTGTCCCGGGCCTAATTGGGTAATAATCATGCATGCCATGTTTTATTCACGTGGTGAAAACAAGGAAACCTATTGAGGGCCTTCTCAGGCATACCTGATGAATGGCATGCCTGTCCCGGGCCTAATTAGGTAATAATCAGGCATGCTGAATTTTATTCGTGTAGCGGAAACAGGAAAACCTATTGAGGGCCTTATTAGGCATACCTGATGAACGGCATGCCTGTCCCGGGCCTAATTGGATAATAATCATGTATGCCATGTTTTATTCCCGTGGTGAAAACAAGAAAACCTATTAAGGACCTTCTTAGGCATACCTGATGAACGGCATACCTGTCCCGGGCCTAATTGGGTAATAATCATGTATGCCATGTTTTATTCCCGTGGTGAAAACAAGGAAACCTATTAAGGACCTTCTTAGGCATACCTGATGAGTGGCATGCCTGTCCAGGGCCTTAGCTGTATTGCCATGTTACAAATAAACAAGGATTGGAACTCACCCAATATGTGAAATAAAAATACATTATTACTGGCAGTGTTTTTATTAAATTACGCGCAACCTAACTTGGAAGTTTTTACCGTGCGGTCTATTAAGTGTTAAGAGAATGTCAAAGTGCTTTTTACGGATATTACAAATTTTCAGAAATTCAGCACTCTTGGTTGAATCAAATCTTTTTTTCTGTTAGATATGAATAATCTTCTACCTCCGAAGAGCTGCATTTTGTTCCAGTTTTACCAATGAAATTTATTATACTATAATTTATTATTTATTAAATTTAAAGTATTAAAGTCATATTTTTTCGAAATTAACTTTTAAATTTCGCGCTTATTTATGAAATTTTATGCTGGTTTCGTTTATAATGGCATAACCTACATATCTTTGACATGTGCGCCCAAATTCATAGCTTACGTCACTATTCTCGCGCGTAGGATTTTATATGAGATATCATATATGATCTCACATGAGATCTTACAAGATTTGCTCTAAATTAAATCTTCAATGAGATCGTATGTAAGATGTTAAATAGACGCGATTAAATTGAATTACGATTTAATCCCGTGCGTTTAAGATCATACATAAGATCTCATTGAAAATTTAGTTTGTAGCAAATCTTGTAAGATCTCATGTGAGATCATATATGATATCTCATATAAAATCCTACGCGCCAATTTGGGACATACGATCTAATGTGAGATCTTTATATACGAACTCATGTACACCCACTGTAGGGACCACGCCGAGAAAATCCAATCAGGCCCCGATCAGGATACCACTGTACAAGGTATCCACAAATGGGTATGGCATGGCCCTGATCGGGTACACCGTGTTAGGAATGCCATCACTACGCCAGATCGGGGCCCGATTTTAGATATGGCACGCCTGATTACATATTTACTAGGAATGACAATCACCTCAGCAGACCCTGATCTGGCACGCCATTAAACGGGTATGCCCGATTAGGGCCATATAAACGCCCGGCGTTACACCCACTGTTGGGGCTACGCCAGGAAAATCTAGTAAGTTCCCGATCGGGCAAACCCTATTAGGGAGTGCCATGACTAAAGCAGACCTGGACCTTATCACTTTCACCGATTCTGACCTTGTCAGATCATAAAATAAGGACCTCATCGGGTCCGGTCATGGATTCCTTTTAGGTTTTCCGATCAGGGCCACATATTTACCCGGCGTTACACCCATATGTAACGCCTGATTAGGATGCCTGACCTGGCCCCTGTCAAGAAGTATGGTTGCCCGACCAGGGCCACGTCTCAGCCCGAGTACAATTTTTCCTAGGGAAGCTATATGCACAACTAATATAAGAATCATGTTTCTTTGTAATTCTTAAACAGAAAACTTTTCGTTATGAAAAA
Organism: Macroteleia sp. ZL-2020; assembly: GCA_022817385.1. Classification (NCBI taxonomy): domain Eukaryota; kingdom Metazoa; phylum Arthropoda; class Insecta; order Hymenoptera; family Scelionidae; genus Macroteleia; species Macroteleia sp. ZL-2020. The sequence goes on from JABFPO010000020.1 coordinate 7,743, forward strand.
TTATTATAAAAATTCATTATGAAAGGAAAAAAAATAAAAAAAAAACAAATAAAATAAAATAAAATTCTTGCAGGTAATGCTTTTTTTAAAGAGTGTAATCGCACAAAATATTTGTTATATTCTCCAAAAATGTTTCAGTAAAATATATTACAACAAATATTGAGAAAACACTTTTCATCAATCGACATCAATGAGCAGAAATATTATATATTGTGGGAATAGTTTTAATAAATTACAAAAATATTTTACGAAAAATTTGTTTGTTGGCATTTCGAGCATCGGAGAAACTTCCCTCCATAGCGAGAGCACAGATTCGGCTAAAGTCGGGCCGTGCTCTGAAAACAGGAGTGGGGGTGTGGGATTTTTCCCTTTTCGCGTTCCAATAGCATCACTGGGTTGCAATCAGTGCGAAATCATTTTAACACAAAATTTTTCAAAACATATTTCTTACCCTAATATAATTTGAAATATCTTCTTCTCAAGGTCCGGTAAGCTAGCCCCCGAAGTATTGAATTATGAAATATTATATATATGGAAATTATGTGCTATTTATGTGCTAATTTGATCCCCAAAAAAAAATTTTTTGTGCTCCAATCGAAATTGAGATATTTGACATGGGGCTAGCAGAACCGAGAAGCTAGCCCACAACTCATGTAAATTAAAATATATATGCATTTTAAACTACACAGGAATTTTGTGCTATTTATGTGCTAATTTGATACCAAAAAAAAATTTTTTTTGCTCCAATAGAAACTGAGTTATTCGACATGGGGTTAGCAGAATCGGAAAGCTAGCCCCCAACTCATGTAAATTAAAACATATATGCATTTTAAACTACACAGGAATTCTGTGCTATTTATGTGCTAATTTGGTCTCAAACAAATTTTTTTTGCTCCAATAGAAATTGAGATATACGACATTTGGCTAGCAAAACCATGAAGCTAGCCCCCAGTTGATGTAAATTAAAACATATATACATTTTAAACTACACAAGAATTTTGTCCTTTTTATTTGCTAATTTGATCCCAACACAAATTTTTTTTTGCTCCTATAGAAATAGAATTATCTTACATTGGTCTAGCAAAACTGGAGAGCTAACTCCCAGTTTATGTAAATTAAAATAATTATGCAATTTAAATTACACAGGAATTTTGAGTTATTTATGTTCTAATTTGATCTCCAAATAAAATTGTGTACTGTAATAGAAATTGAGACATTCGACATGGTGCTAGCAGATGCGGGAAGCTAGCCTCCAGCTCAGGTAAATTAAAATAATTATACAATTTAAATTACACAGGAGTTTTGTGCTGTTTATTTGCTAATTTGATCAAATAAATGTTTTTTTTTTTGCTCTAATGGAAATTCAGAAATTCTGCATGGAGATAGCAGAACCGGGGAGATAGGACCCAGCTTATATAAATTTGAACAAATATGTATTTTAAACTATACAGGAATGTTGTGCTCTGTATGTGCTAATTCAATCCAAGAAAAACAAAAATTATTTTGTGCTCCAATATAAATTGAGTTATTGGACATGCGGCTAGCAGAACCGGTATGCTAGCCCCCAACTTATGTAAATTAAAACAAATATATAATTTAGATTACACAGGAATTTTGTCCTATTTTGGTGTTAATTTAATCCCCAAATAATTTTTTTGTCTCCAATAGAAATTGTGATATTCTACATGGAGCTATGAGATCCGGAAAGCTACCCCGCCCCCAGCTTTTACAAATTAAAACAATTATGCAGCTTAAACTACGCATGAGGGTTGGCTATTTAGGTTCTAATTTGTTTTTATTTATTTATTTATCATAAAATGAACGAGTATGAACCCTTTGAATATAAAAAACTTCGATTTAACAGATAAATTAGTAGTTTGATACAGTATATATTATTTTTTTTCAGCGTATAATTGTAGTGTTATCAGTCACGTAATATACATAGATATACATTAAAAAATAAGTACAATAAAGATAAAAGGAGAGCGGGCACATTCAAAGATTCTTCAATATAATAATATTAGTAACCCTGTTACCTGAAAAAAAGTATATTTTGTGTGCGTGCATATGTTTGTATTTATTGTTATAATATTTTTATTATGTTATAAGCGTACGTTTTATAAAATCGTACATGTTTTAAGAAAATTCCCATCGATGTGATATATTTATAAATCGATATATTTAGTAAATAATAAATTCGAAATGAATTCTGAAAAATAATCTATGCAAGGTGTAATTCAAAAATGACGATTTCATACATTAGAATTCATTAATAATAATTTTCATATTTTTAAATTCTGATGAATCGTGAATTATACATTTTTATTATATAAATTCATATAAATATTTTTTTATTTATATAAAAAATAAGAAACGAAGAAAATGTAAAGAAAATAATAAAATTAATAAAGATTATTGGATATAAACTTTATTTACAAGACAATCTTTAAATTGTTCTAACTGTTATTATCTTACTTGAACTATACTGTATAGAACTATGTCACAGTCATTTATAAAATGAAGACAAGGCGTATTATATTAATTGAAATATATTATATTAACTAATTACATTTAATAATTTTACTATTTAAGTATTTGCAGGATTGCTATACTGTATAATAAGAATTAGTCGCAGTTAGATAAATATTCATAATCATCCTACATAATAGAACAATACCTTCCTTCTTATCCTTTCCTATCAGTACATTATAGCAATTTTATTGCATACCTATTGTTTGCAATTTTGCATAATTTTATTTTATATTGGCTTTATTAGTTAATTTGCATAATTTTCTTTTTTTTTCAATTATCTGAAAAGGCATTTTATTTTCTCTACATTTTCACGTTTGATTTTATTTTATTTTCCGCTTATCAGTATTCAATTTTGATACGAGTTTTTCTTTGCTGATAAGCATGCGATATGTTTACACATATGTATAGATGTGTTGACGTATCACCGACATAGGGTCGGCGATACGTATTAGTGTATCTCACCGCTATATAAGGACGGCTGAAATATGGACTCAACGGACATTCCCCGCTAAGTATTCTTAGTGCGCAGAGGATTCTCTGCATCTCTTCAACGCGAGCATTCTCGCTACCTAGCACGTGAGCATCCTCACGTCTCCTTCCTCTCCCCCATTAGAGAGCTTTTTTTTCCTTTAGTTATTCGCGTAACCAAACGCTGGTATCGCTACGGCGTTAACTTTCCGCGCTCTGTCGCGTATTTTCGCGTCTCGACGCTAATCGCGCGTTTTCCGCGTTTTTATTATTGTTCGCGCTTCCGCGCTCTTCCTTTATAGAATCATTAATTTAATCGCGTTTTGCAACGCTGATTCAAACGGCATACAAATATTTTTATTAATGTAATTTTTTTTATAATAAATCTCTGTTAATTTGAACCATTTGTTTTTCTTTCTTTGTCACCTTTTGTGTTACCTTGTTCGTTCCGTCGATATAAGAGAAGGATTGCGGCAACTTTACTCGTGCCAACGCGCACAATTATTGGTCCTTCGAGCCGGATCCTTTTTCTGAAATCGGCGACGATTAAGGTTCTCAAAAAAGGGAAAGAAACACCAAAATGGAGCAAATTATAGTTGCAACGAGAGAAGTCGAAGTCCTTCTTAACGAAATCAAGCGTTTAGTGACAAACGTCAAAAAGCGCGGCGTGGAAAAACAAACGCTCAAATATTTAAACGAGCGTGTCAACACCGTGACAGATCTATATCGCCAAGCACGAACATATCACGCTCAAATCCTTGCTACCGTGAAAGAAAGCGACAAGGCTAAACTCGAGTATTTCACGGCAAATACGTTCGACGCCACAAGCGATGAGTTTGACAACGCGATTGAATATTTACAAGCTCAGATAGAGCGACTGACTCCCACACTTCCGCGGCAATTTAGCGAAATCACTGAAACAAGCATGACCGGCACGACTCTTGGCCACGTGCCTAATGCAATCCCTTTACCAAAAATAAACTTGCCTAAATTCTCTGGCGAATACGCCGATTGGCCTAACTTTTCTGATATATTCAAAACATTAATTCATGAAAATACTGCATTGCAAGGCGTGCAGAAATTTCATTATCTAAAATCATGCTTAACCGGCGAGGCAAGCGCCGTCATCCGCGTTCTAACGATTTCAGAAGACAATTATGAATCGGCTTGGCGCGCGTTAAACGACCGATATCAACACGAACATCTGATAGCTTCTAATCTATTAAATAAACTTATAAATATTCCGACGATTCACGCCAATAATGCGGCTTCGTTGAAACTTTTTCGCGATACAATTACGTTAACGCTCGAATCGTTAAAACATATCGGGATCGATACCCAGAACTGGGACCCGATCGTCATTCATACCTTAAAACAAAAATTCGATCCACCGTTGCATCTGGCCTGGCAACAACACATCAGCAACGAGATGAAATATCCCAGTCTCGAGTTTCTAAATAAGTTCATCGCCTCAAGAATCATTACACTTGAGACAACGAGCTTATCAGAGGGAACTCGGACCGAGTCAAGGCGCGCTGCTCCTCAAGCTGCCAGAACCCTGGTCGCCACGCCAAAAAACACGTCACCCACGTGCACACTATGCCGGCAACCGCACAGACTGTACGCCTGTACGCGTTTCCGACGCTTCACGCATTCCGAACGCACGAAATACGTCGCGAACCACAATCTCTGCCGTAATTGCTTGATCTACGGCCATCAAGCAGACACGTGCTTCTCGCCGTCGAGCTGTCAACGATGCCGCGCTCGACACCACACACTTCTTCACGCGGACACACCGACACGAGACGCGCCAACTTACGCGATCGAGGAGACGGCCGAATCGCGACTGAGCGCTCGCCCGACTCCCGAAATTCCGACCACCCCACTCTCCGCTAACACGAGCTCGGATCGTGCGCGCTCGATCCTACTCGCGACGGCTCTCGTGCGTGTGCACGCACACAACGGACGATATCGATGTGTACGGGCGCTCATCGATCCTGGATCCGAGAGTACTTTCTTAACAGAAAATTTGACACAATTACTGCGTTTAAATAAACAGCACGTTTCCGCGTCTGTTAATGGAATTGGCGACAAAACCTTTTCCATTAAACATGCCGCTAAGCTGAGCATCGCCAATCTTCATGACGGCCAGAAATCTATCCAAGTTTCCGCATTTATTCTTGACAAACTCACGTCTTATCGCACTAAGGCATTTAATCCCGCGGAATATCCCGAGTTCGCCGCATTGCATTTCGCGGATAATAATCAAGCCAACGGCCGTATCGATTTACTAATCGGTGCTAATTTAATCCCTCAGATACTAACGGGCCAAATCATTAAATCTAGCGACAATAAACTGCTAGCGCAGTCCAGTATCTTTGGTTGGATTATTTTCGGGCAATTAAACGAATCCGTACCGTCAAGAAAAATTATCGTTAATCACTGCTGTGATCTGAATCAAGCTTTAAATAAATTTTGGGAGTTAGAGGATTTCCCTACTCCAAAACTTCAATCCCGCGAGGATGACTTTTGCGAGAATTATTATACGCAAACTACCACTCGAGATTCGTCCGGCCGTTTCTCGGTTCGGCTACCGTTTAAATCTGCTGAACATAAATTAACATTGGGTGAATCAAAAAATATAGCGATGAACTCACTTCGTCGGATTGAAAACCGCTTTGAAAAACAACCCGAGGTACGCGCGGCGTACTTTAATTTCATGCGAGATTATGCCAATCTAGGCCATATGACACGGGTTTTAAACCCTCACTCAAATGCTATCTTTCTGCCGCATCATCCGGTTTTTCGTCACGAAAACCTCGCGGCAAAAATTCGCGTTGTATTTAACGCTTCGGCCCGCACTAGTACGGGCGTCTCCTTGAACGACACATTGTGTGTTGGCCCGAAATTGCAGACAACGCTGTCAGATTTAATCGTGAATTGGCGGGCGCATAAATTCGTTTACGCTACGGATATTGTTAAAATGTATCGTCAGATCTTGATACACCCAGACGATCGACCATATCAAACAATCCTTTGGCGCGACGAAGGCGCGATTCAAGAATTTGAATTAAACACCGTCACGTACGGCATGAGTCCGGCGCCGTTTCTCGCCCTGCGTACAATAAGAGAACTCGTAAAAATTCACGGTCAAACCTATCCGTTAGCTATTCAGCCGCTGACTACGTCCATCTACGTTGATGACATATTATTCGGCGCCAATTCAGTTTGCGAGATCGAGCAAATTAAACTCGAAGTCATCGCGCTGTTGCAACGTGGTCAATTTCAATTAGATAAATGGGTGTCTAATTTTTCGCAACAACAGGCGGATGCTATTTCATTTGACGCGAATGAAAGCGAAAATAAGATTCTAGGCCTCAAGTGGTGTCCACAACGGGACACATTTTATTTCTCGTTCAACATTGAATCCGTTTCTAAATTAACGAAACGACATGTGTTATCATGTATCTCTCGAATTTACGATCCACTAGGATGGTTGTCGCCGGTTCTAGTGACAGCAAAGATTTTTATTCAACGTCTCTGGATCGCCCAGCTTGATTGGGACACACCATTACCCGATCCTTTTAAAACCGATTGGGAGAATTTTTATTTACAATTAAAAGATTTAAGTACAATAATCATACCCCGTTGGTATGGTACTAATCCGACACAAAATATCAAATTAATAGGCTATTGCGACGCTTCTTTAAAGGCGTATTCCGCCGCCGTGTATTTGCAATATCACGACGACACTGATCAAACATGCTCACGTCTCATTGCCGCGAAAACCAAGAGCGCGCCGATTAAAACAATCTCGATTCCTAAATTGGAACTTTGCGCGGCTCATTTACTCGCGAAATTAATCTCCTCGATTCAGCGAATCATTTCGCTACCAGTACATGACGTTCTTTGTTTTTCCGACTCAAAGGTTACATTGGCATGGCTCAGTAAACCACCTTATGAGTGGAAAACCTTTGTAGCCAACCGAGTCTCTCACATACAAACCCTTTTACCGCGGGCAAGGTGGATGTATGTGCAATCTCACCTTAACCCGGCAGATTTAAATTCTCGGGGTATTTCCACCACAGATCTCGCCCTTTCTAAGCTATGGTGGGAGGGACCCGCTATACCTGCGCTAGAACCCTTTGATTTTGACACTCGTTTAGAAAGTCGCGAAATACATTCCGCGCTAGTCTCTCACGCAAGTGATGACCATTTTTTCACGCGCTTTTCCTCTTGGCCCCGAATGATCCGCGTGTTATGCTTCATTTTGCGCTTCTTAAGATCTCCACGCACCTATCCTTCGCTGACTTTGCACAGCGACGAAATCGAACGAGCGAAGGAAACGATCATTTCTAGGCTGCAGCAAACCGCGTTCGCACGCGAAATTACAGATCTACGCGCTCACGGGAATGTTTCGACGCAATCGCGTCTTTCTCCCCTCGCGCCCTTTTTAGACTCCCGTAACCTCATCAGGCTAACGGGACGCTTGCGTAATTCGGCTTTACCATATGAAGAAAAATTTCCATTAATCTTACCTCCCGGGCATACAGCCGATTTACTAATACGACATTACCATTTAATGTCACTTCACGGAGGAGTACAATTAACCCTTTCGTTGATACGAAAGGCATATTGGATCCTGAACGCGAGGAATTCCGTCAAGCGAATTATACATGCTTGCGTCAGTTGTCGACGCGAGCGAGCCCAAACGCGTGAGCAATTCATGGGATCTTTACCGACTCCTCGCTGTACACCCTCGCGTCCTTTCACTCACACCGGCATAGATTACGCCGGTCCTATCCTTGTTAGAAACGCGAGCGGCCGTGGACAGCGCTCTCATAAGGCCTATATAGCTATCTTCGTCTGCCTCACCGTTCGCGCCGTCCATCTCGAGCTCGTCACGCGCTGTGACACGCCTTCTTTCTTGGCGGCTCTTGATCGGTTCATCGCAAGGCGGGGCAGGCCCGCTATCATCTACAGCGATAACGCAACTAATTTTCGAGGCGCGAACGCCGAAATTCGGCGCGCATTCAAAAAAGCGCGCTCTGACATCGAGACCACAAACCTCATTAAATTCGACCACATTAAATGGGAATTTATTCCTCCCGCTTCCCCGCATTTTGGGGGGTTGTGGGAAGCTGGAGTGAAAAGTTGCAAGCATCACTTGAGACGCGTTCTCGGAAAATTTACCCCCACTTGGGAGGAACTGCAAACGATCCTATGCCAAATCGAAGCGTGTTTAAATTCTCGACCCCTCTCGAAAATCTCCGACAATATCGATGATTACGACGTCCTGACCCCCGGACATTTTTTGACGGGCAACGCGATATTGTCCCGCGCTGAAAAACAAGATTTGAATATACATGAAAGTTTACTGACACGTTGGCAAACAGTTTCCAGAATCGCTGACCATTTTTGGAAAAGATGGTCAACCGAGTATTTACACACGCTGCAATCTCGCCAGAAATGGAGACTTAAAAATCGAGATTTGAAGGTGGGTGATCTCGTACTCATCAAAAACCCAGATAATCCCCCGTGTCGTTGGACACTCGGTAGGATTATTAAAACATATTCAGGTGTCGATAACGTGACTCGGGTCGTATCAATTCGCACGCCGACCACCACATTGACACGAAATGTCACTCAGATATGCAAACTACTATCTGATTAAAACGTAAACACTGACCAAATTTGATAACGTTTGGACTTCCTTAATTATATTGACCACGATTAGTTAATCGTTCGTAGCCGAAATGGACAGTCACGAATCCGCGGATATTTTGCAAATTGAGTGCGATGATTTCACTCGCGAATTATTAGATTTCGCTGCGCCGGTTTCTCCCCGATCAATGCCCTCTTTCGAGGAAGTCCTTCGGGAACTCCACGAGGTCGTGCCCCAGTCCGAACCGGCAGTCGAGGTCGTGCAACCGTACACGCCCCCAACAGTGATCGCCGCTCCCATTGCGCCGGCTTACATCCCGACTCCGCGAGAACAGCTAACACCCGTGTTGCCGGATATTTTCACCGGGACTACCCTGGTCGACCCCACTGTACGGGTCGTGGAGGATTGCCGGGAATATCAAATATACTCCGCTTTCGGAGAAACCCTGAAGGTGCCCCGGACAAGCATCCAGAAAAGCCGGCTGTGGAAAAGATGGACCGCACGCGGGAAAATAATACTGCGCTGGGACAAACTCGGCAAAGTACGACCCGCCAAGTTAGTGCTGAAACGCTAAATCAGGCAAAATTTATTTTATTTTGACGCTTGTTGCGCCCAAAATAGGCGGGCGCTTTTGTTTGCAATTTTGCACAATTTTAATTTATAGCTTTGTTAGTTAATTTGCATAATTTTCTTTTTTTTCTTATTATTTGAAAAGGCATTTTATTTTTTCTACATTTTCACGTTTGATTTTATTTTATTTTTTGCTTATCAGTTTTCAATTTTGTTACGAGTTTTTCTTTGCTGATAAGCATGCGATATGTTTACACATATGTATAGATGTGTTGACGTATCACCGACATAGGGTCGGCGATACGTATTAGTGTATCTCACCGCTATAAAAGGACGGCTGAAATATGGACTCAACGGACATTCCCCGCTAAGTATTCTTAGTGCGCAGAGGATTCTCTGCATCTCTTCAACGCGAGCATTCTCGCTACCTAGCACGTGAGCATCCTCACGTCTCCT
>JABFPO010000021.1:0-17342 GCA_022817385.1 Macroteleia sp. ZL-2020
CAGTCGGAAAATATTCTGAATTAATTGATTATCGTTTTAACTAAGTGACGCGCATATGCAATATATAGGGATTTGCGGGCAGTGGTCGGACGGGCTCGGGCCGGGCTCGGGCAATACCCGCGGGCACGGGTCGGATTCGGGTATGCCCGAATACCCGACCCGGCCCGATTATACAACCTTGCTGGCACTAAAACAACATACATGCAATGTCCTTAGAATATTCGTGGAACATACGTGGAACGAACGTGGAACGAACGTGGAACGAACGTGGAACGAACGTGGAACGAACGTGGAACGAACGTGGAACGAACGTGGAACGAACGTGGAACGAACGTGGAATGAACGTGGAACGAACGTGGAACGAACGTGGAACGAACGTGAAACGAACGTGGAACGAACGTGGAACGAACGTGGAACGAACGTGGAACGTACGAAGAACGCACTTGGAAAGTACATGGCAAAAACGTCGAACGAACGTGGAACGAACGTAGAACGAACTCCGGAACACACGTGGAACTTACGTGGAAAATACGTGGAACATACTTGGAAAATAAGTTGAACATACGTAGAAAGAACGTGGAACATAGGTGGAACATACGTGGAAAATACGTGGAACCTACGTAGAACTTACGTGAAACGTACGTAGAACGTACATGTAACATACGTGGAGTTTACGAGGAACGAACGTGGAACGAACGTGGAACGAACGTGGAACATACGTGGAAAATACGTTGAACATACGTAGAAAGAACGTGGAACATACGTGGAACGAACGTGAAACGAATGTGGAATGTACTTGGAACATACGTGAAACTTACGTGGAGCATACGTGGAACAGACCTGGAACGTACGAAGAACGCACTTGAAAAGTACTTGGAACGAACGTGGAACGTACTTGACACAAACGTCGAACAAACTTCGAACGAACGTGGAACGTACGAAGAACGCACTTGGAAAGTAGTTGGAACGTACAACGCACAAACGTCGAACCAACGTGGAACATACGTTGAACATACGTGGAACATACGTGAAACATACGTGGAACATACATGGAACGAACGTGAAACGTACTTGGAACATACGTGAAACTTACGTGGAGCATACGTGGAACAAACGTGGAACGTACGAAGAACGCACGTGGAAAGTACTTGGAACGAACGTGGAATGTACATGGCACAAACGTCGAACGAACGTGGGACTAACGTGGAACGAACTTTGAACATACGTGGAACATACGTGGAACAACGTGGAACAAACGTGGAACATACGTGGTACATTCGTGGAACATCCGTGGAAAATACGTGGAACATCCGTGGAAAATACGTGGAACATACGTGGAGCATACGTGGAGAATACGTGGAACATACGTGGAACTAAAGTGGAACGAACGTGGAACGTACGAAGAACGCACTTGGAAAGTACTAGGAGCGAACGTGAAACGTACATGGCACAAACATCAAACGAACGTGGAAATAACGTGGAACATACGTTGAACATACGTGGAACATACTTGAAGCATACGTGGAACATACGTGGAACTTACGTGGAACTTACGTGGAACGAAGGTGGAACAAACGTGGAACGAACGTGGAACGAACGTGAAACGAATGTGAAACGAATGTGGAACGTACTTGGAACATACGTGAAACTTACGTATAGCATACGTGGAACAGACGGGGAACGTACTAAGAACGCACTTGGAAAGTACTTGAAACGAACGTGGAACGTTCATGGCACAAACGTCGAACGAACGTAGAACGAAGGTGGAACATACGTTTTACATACGTGGAACATACGTGCAACTTTCGTAGCAGGTACATGGAATATACGTGGAACGAAGGTGGAACAAACGTGGCACATCCGCGTATGATCTACATTCTTTCCACGTTGGTTCCACGTTCGTCCCACGTTCGTTCCACGTTCTTTCCACGTTCGTTCCACGTTCTGTCCACGTATGTTCAACGTATTTCCCACGTATATTCCACGTAAGTTCCACGTGTGTTCCGGAGTTCGTTCTACGTTCGTTGCACGTTCGTTCCAAGTACTTCTCAAGTGCGTTCTTCGTACGTTCCAAGTTTGTTTCACGGCCGTTCCACGTTCGTTCCACGTAAGTTTCATGTAAGTTCCACGTATATTCCATGTACGTTCCACGTTCGTTCCATGTTCTTTCCAAGTGCGTTCTTCGTACGTTCCACATCTGTTCCACGTATGCTCCACGTATGGTTCATCTACGTTCAACGTATGTTCGACGTATGTTCCACGCATGTTCAACGTATGTTCCACTTATTTTCCACGTACGTTCAACGTATGTCCCACGTATGTTCCATTGCGTACCACGTTGGTTCTAAAGCGTTCTACGTTCGTTCCACGTTCGTTCCACGTTCGTTCCACGTTCGTTCCACGTTCGTTCCACGTTCGTTCCACGGTCGTTCCACGGTCGTTCCACATTCGTTCCACATATGTTCCACGTATGTTCCACGTATGTTTCATCTACGTTCAACGTAAGGTCCACGTATGTTCCACGCATGTTCAACGTATGTTCCACTTATTTTCCACGTACGTTCCACGTATGTTCCACGTTCGTTCCACGTTCGTTCCACGTTCGTTCCACGTACGTTCTACGTATGTTCCACGTTCTGTCCACGTATATTCAACGTATTTTCCACGTTTGTTCCACGTAATTTCCACGTGTGTTCCACGTTCGTTCCACGTATGTTCCTCAATCTGTCCACGTATGTTCAACGTATTTTCCACGTATGTTCCACGTATTTTCCACTAAGTTCCAGGTGTGTTCCGGAGTTCGTTCTACGTTCGTTCCACGTTCGTTCAAAGTACTTTCCAAGTGCGCTCTTCGTACGCTCCACGTCTGTTCCACGTATGCTCCACGTATGTTTCATCTACGTTCAACGTATGTTCCACGTATGTTCCACGCATGTGCAACGTCTGTTCTACTTATTTTCCACGTACGTTCCACATATGTTCCACGTATGTTCCACTGCGTTCCACGTTCGTTCCGCGTTCGTTCTACGTTCGTTCCACGTTCGTTCGACGTTTCTGCCATGTACGTTCCACGTTCGTTCCAAGTACTTTCCAAGGGCGGTCCTTGGACGTTCCACGTATGTTCCACGTATGCTCCACGTAAGCTCTACGTACATGTTCCATAAACGAACAATATGTATGCCCATATATGGTCCATATACATTCCTAAATTATACAATATATATTCAAAATATTCAATGTAATTGAATAATGAATACTGAATATTCGAATACTTCAAACATTCGAATACTTCGAATATTCGAATACTGAATACTTCTAATATTCGAATACTGAATAGTTCGAATATTCGAATACTGAATAATTCGAATATTCGAATATTTAATAATTCGAATAATCATATACACTGAATATATTCGTATATATTCGAATACTTATTTTACATGTGGCTGAAGAACAGCACGTTCCCAGCACGAAAAAAAAATTTTTTTAAAACATGTTTCCCAGGCTGTCTAATGATCTAAAAACATAACGCCGTGCCCAAATTGAATAAATTGTACCAGTAACCGGTCCTCCAGGTTGGCAAACCCTCAAAGCCGACACATTTTTGCGTGCTGTAGCTAACAGTAACGATATAGAACGACGATTTGAGGTTTCCGAGGTAGATTTTTGTACAGCAGACATGACCCTTTATCTAACATTTGTAAATTATACCAGTAACCGGTCCGCCAGGTTAGTAAACCTTCAAAAAAGACACATTTTTGCGTGCTGCAGCTACCAGCACCGATACAGATTCTCCAATTAAGGTTTCCGAGGTAGATTATTGTATAGCACACATGGTCCTTTACCTAACTTTTGTAAATTGTACAAGTAATAGGTCCCCCAGGTTGGAAAACCTCCAAGAAAGACACATTTTTACGTGCTGCGGCTACTAGGAACGATACAGAATGTCGAATTAAGGTTTCCGAGGTAGATTTTTGTACAGCACACATGAACATTTATCTTACATTTGTAAATTGTCCCGGTAACAGGTCCCCCAGGTTGGAAAACCCTCAAAGCCGACACATTTTTGTGTGCTATAGCCAAGGGTAACGATATAGAACGACGATTTAAGATTTCCGAGGTAGATTTTTGTACAGCACACATGACCCAATACCTAACATTTGTAAATTATACCAGTAAGCGGTCCGCCAGGTTAGTAAACCTTCAAAAAAGACACATTTTTGCGTGCTGTAGCTACCAGTAATGATACAGATTGTCCAATTAAGGTTTCCGAGGTAGAATATTGTATAGCACGCATGGTCCTTTACCTAACTTTTGTAAATTGTACCAATAATAGGTCCCCCAGGTTGGAAAACCTCCAAGAAAGACACATTTTTGCTTGCTGCGGCTACTAGTAACGATACAGAATGTCGAATTAAGGTTTCCGAGGTAGATTTATGTGTGCTATACAAAAATATACCTCGGAAACCTTAATTGGACATGCTGTATCGTTACTGGTAGCCGCAGCACGCAACAATGTATCTTTTTTAGAGGTTTTCCAACCTGGGGGACCTGTTGACGGGCAATTCACAAAAGTAAGTAAAATGTTCATGTGTGTTGTACAAAAATCTACCTCGGAAACCTTAAATCGTCGTTCTATATCGTTACTGTTAGCTAAAGCACGCAAAAATGTGTCTTTCTTGGAGGTTTTCCAACCTGGGGGACCTATTACTGGTACAATTTACAAAAGTTAGGTAAATGACAATGTGTGCTATACAATAATCTACCTCGGAAACCTTAATTGAACAATCTGTATCGGTGCTGGTAGCTGCAGCACGCAAAAATGTGTCTTTTTTGAAGGTTTACTAACCTGGCGGACCGGTTACTGGTATAATTTACAAATGTTAGATAAAGGGTCATGTGTGCTGTAGAAAAATCTACCTCGGAAACCTTAAATCGTCGTTGTATATCGTTACTGTTAGCTACAGCACGCAAAAATGTGTCGGCTTTGAGGGTTTGCCAACCTGGAGGACCGGTTACCGGTACAATTTATTCAATTTGGGCACGGCGTTATGTTTTCAGATCATTGGACAGCCTGGGAAACATGTTTTAAAAAAAATTTTTTTTCGTGCTGGGAACGTCCTGTTCTTCAGCCACATTATTTTACTGAATTAATTCGAATACTTCATGAACTATTCGAATATTTGTCAATTCTAATATTTATATAAGAACCCTAATAGAACACTGCAGTTGAAACAACACTGAATCTCCTAACGTTGAATGTCAGGTGATATAATGTTGACTCAACGTTGAATCAAAGTTGATAGAAGGTTGATAGGAGGTTGATTCGACGTTGAATCAACGATGAGAAAGGGTAAATTCAGCGTTGAATCAACGTTGATACAATGTTGATGCAAGGTTGAATCAACGTTAAAATTCAACGCTCACAGACGGTTTAGTGAAGGTTGAAACAATGTTGAACTTTATGTTGATTCAATCTTGCATTAACCTTGCATCAACTTTGTATCATCGTTGATTCAACCCTAAATCTACCCTTTCTCAACATTGATTCAACATTAAATTGTAACGTAGGATCAACCTTGAATCAACCTTCTATCAACCTTCATTCAACGTTGAACCGTTAACGTTGATTCAATCTTTTGTGAACATTGATTCAACATTGAAACGTCAACGTTGATTCAACGCCTAATCAACCCTCTATGAACTTCGATTCAACGTTGAACTGTCAATGTTGATTTAACCTTGAATAAACCCTCTAACAACGTTGATTCAACGTTGACCCACTAACGTTGAATCAACGTTATATCACCTGATATTCAACGGTTGAAATAGTACTAACGGTTGAATTCGGCTAATTAGTTGCACTATCTAGGTTCTGATTAGAAATACAGTTTAGTATCTGGTAAGTTCGGCCGATTAGCAGCTCTTCAGTTTAACTGGTTAGCAACTTGCATTACACATCGTAACGAAACTTTCCAGCCCCCCACAAGTTCTCTATATAGGCCCTTATCTTGCAAGTAGTTAAATTATTTAGCGCCATTCAAAAAACTATACAAAATTTTTACTTGGGATATTTATAACTTTTATAAACAATGTAATTGTACAATTGAACAAATGTTACATGACGCATAGAAATTCACCGGATTTTTTATTTGTTACATAATAAGTCGACTTAGGAAATTGAGTCAACATTTTTTATTTATCTTTATTGCTTATAATTTTTCCTTACACGTGCGGGAGAAGTGCCTGCTTCTCCCACAGTCTATCGTTGGAGAAATATTCAATTTCCCTACTCAAGACAGTGGGAGAAGCAGGCATTTCTCCCGATACTCGTAAGGAAAAATATCGTTCTTTACTCGACGTAGCAGTAGGCTCTTTCCCAACTCGTGTGTAATCGCCTACTTCTCCGTCTAGTAAAGAAATATACTATTATAAACAATATAAAAGCAAAATACAATAAATGTGATATGCGTACAAATGCACCGCATTTTTCGCACTTGTTACACAATAAGTTGCCTTCCCTAAGGGAACACGTTAGTTGAAACAACATTTTTTCAACGTTGATGATAAAGTTGATACAAAGTAGATTCACAGTTGCGAAAACGGTTAACTCAACCTTCGAATGTTCGGTTGTAATGAGTTGAATCAACGTTGACAATTCAACGGTGAAACAACCTTTGAGAATTGAGATTCAACACTATATCACCTGACACAATTTGTTATATATTTGTTATATATTTTTTTTTGAACGTTGAACCGTCAACGTTGATTCAACCTTGAATCAACCCTTCATCAACGTTGATTCAACGTTAAACTGTCAACGTTGATTCGACCCTGAATCAACCGTATATCAACGTTGATTCAACCCTGAATCAACCATCTATCAACGTTGATTCAACGTTTAACCGTAAACATTGAATCAACGTTATATCACCTGACATTCAACGGTCGATTCAACGTTGTTTCAACGGTGTCGTCAACGTTGATTCAACCCACATTCAACGAATTCTCAAAGGCTGTTTCACCGTTGAATTTTCAACGTTGATTCAACTCATTACAACCGGACATTCGAAGGTTGAGTCAACGTTGAGTCACCGTTTTCGCAACGGTGAATCTACGTTGCATCAACTTTATCATCAACGTTGAAAAAACGTTGTTTCAACTAATGTGTTCCCTTAGGGCTTATGACAATGACTCAATGTTTTTGCTTATCTTGATTGTTTATAACTTTTATTAACAACATAATTATAAAACAGACCAAATGAGATATTACTTTATACGTAACGTGTAGGTATATGATAAGTATAAAGTACGTATACGATACGTATAATATACTTATACGATACATATAATATACTTATACGATAACTGTAATGTACGTATACGATAAGTGTAATGTACGTATACGATACGTATTATGTACATACACGACACGTATTATGTATGTGAACGATACGTATTATATACGTATACGATACGTGTTATGTACGTATACGATAAGTATAATGTACATATACGATACATATAAGTTACATATTATGTACGCATACGATACGTGTATGATACGTAGCATTTATAAATATTATATATCCTATAACGTATATTCTAAAAATAGAATGAAGTATTCGACTAAGAACCTGCGGGTTGATAGTAAAAAACCTTGCCACTGATCCATCAATGATTCTTGAAAATAGTGTGGAACTGATTAGTTTCACTCATAAATATTTTTATCCTTGAGAGGTAAAACTAATCAGTTCCACACTAAAAGAAAATGAAGAATAGAATTAAAGACCTGCAGGTTGTTAGTCAAACACATTGCAACAGAACTACCAATAATTCATGAAGATATATTTTAATGAATCATTGATGGTTCATTGGCAAGGTGTTAGACTATCAACCTGCAGGTCCTTAGTTTAATTCTTCAATTTTTTTTATATTATATATAATACTCATAAATGTTACGTAAAGTAAACGTATCGTATATGTACATTATATGCAAGTACACGTATCGTATGCGGACTTTATACGTAATATATACGATACGTATACGACCCGTGTCGACACGTATATGATACGGGTCTGATACGCGTACGATACGTATACGATACGTGTACCATACGTTTACGTTACGTGTACGATACGTTAACGCTACGTATAACGTACGTATAATATACGTGATTTATTCTTCCTTTATATTTGATTTAAACCTGCGTATGGCGGTGATTCGTTCGTGCTAAACACATCAATACACATGTAAGTTTTTTTTTTTTTTGTGAAACGCCCACGTGAGCAAAACGGTGTTTTTCGTGGACGTGTAATAAAAAATATTATTCTTGACTGAAGGAGATCGTCTTCATATCAGAGTTCAATTTGTAGTAGACAGATGCAGTTTAATATAATACAAATTAATTTTAGTACATGATGGATAATTTTAGTACAAATATTTTAAATGTAATATTAATTTCCCTTAGCGATATAATTCAATCTATATACACTCCAAGCTGACAATCTGTCTGCTCTCAAATTGTCCTCGCTGTGAAATTGTACACCTAAAAATCTGTTAAACTGTCCATGCCTGTCATCTGTTTTCAGGGCCGTTGACATTTCGAGTTCTTTAGAAATTATAGGAAAACTTCTATTTTTTAAACTTAAACTATATAATTATGTAATCTATTTATGTTGTACATTATATATTAATTACATATTTTTGTACACATTATGTGTAAAATATATAAAAAATTACACGAAACTATGTTCGACATATGTGGTACGGAATGTTACTAAGATAAGATTGGCTATACAGTCCCTACTTTAAATCGGACAGAATAACAGCGTTGCGGTCCCAACTGTGGACAATTTGACATCTTTAACTGTATCACAATAAGATTCCGGCTTATAAGAATTTATAAAAGTTTGTTCCTTACACGTGCGGCAGAAGTGCCTACTTCTCCCACAGTCTTTAGTTGGAGAAATATACAATTTCCCAACTCAAGGCAGTGGGAGAAGTCGGCACTTCTCCCGCTACTCGTAAGGAAAAGTATCGTTCTTTACTTGAAGTAGCAGTAGGCTCTTCCCCAACTCAAGTTTTCGCTTCGCTCGTGACCAATCACACATGAGTTTGGAAATCGCCTACTTCTCCGTCTAGTAAAGAAATATACTATTACGCAACCAGTTTTACTGTGAGATTTCTCCAAAAATCATGATTTTAAGATAAATACAAAACGGTAAATCGACCAAAGTATGGTTATATCAGTTTTAAGTCGGTCAAATATCAATATATGTTTCTCTTAAACATTGAATTTGTTTCGGAAAAATTGAAATATTCCTCTCGCAGGAGGAATTAAAGAAAAAAGATTTTCCTCCTATAATAGGATTTTTTTTAAACAAAATATTAAAACGATTATCTTTTCACTGCAGCTGGATTCTGATTGTGATAATCAGATTTTTTTTAGAGTTTGTACATCAACATTATAACCTTAATAAATATTATGTAATATATAGCTTCTTAGTACAATACAGATATTTTTCGTACACAGTAGAGTGAAATATAAATTGGTATCCGAAGGTAACAGTATAATACAATCTTTTTTTCAACATTTAATTATATATAACTCCAACGTATAATATATGCCTTTTTAGTACAATAAAATTAATTTTTATATACATTAGTCTACAATATAAAATGATATTCAAAAACACCATTATATGATATATGTACACTTAACAAAAACGAAAAATATCCTTACTAGATTCCGTTTGAACGTACCTTTCTTTTAGAATATACGTAGTGATATGTTCAACTGTTACCTAGGGTGCTTTTCAGGCCCTTCGGTGCATTGCACCGTTGCGTGCACAGAGCGTTCCGAAAACAATTTTTGCCTATTCTGTTATATAGGATGTTTATTTCGCCTATATAATAGAATAGGCGAAAATGGTTTTCGGAACACTCGGTGCATGCACCGGTACAATGCACCGAAGGGCCTGGAAAGCACTTCTACCAGAGATCGGCAAAAACAGATAATTCTTAAAATTGTTACGGTTTTGTTAATTTGTTAAATTTAACAATCTAACAAATCAGACTCCTCTATTTTGCTACTTTTAACAAAATAACAAAACATAATGGCTATTTTTTTACTTTTACTTAAATAAAAAAGCAGAATCTGCTACTTTGTTTCTTTCAACAAAATAACAAAACAGAAACCGCTATTTTGTTATTTTTAAAAAAGTAACAAAATTATTTTTAAAAAAATAACAAAACAGGATCTGTTATTTTGTTATTTTTAACAAAATAATAAAACAGAATCTGTTTATTTATTACGTTTAAAAAATAACAAAACAGAATCTGCTATTTTGTTACTTTTAACAAAACCCAGACAACATTTGTTTTCTTGCGTAACTCACGAGTAACTCATGCGTCACTCATAGGTCACCCAATTTCCGCTTTTTTAATGTAGCGGAAATTTGGTGACCCGGGAGTGAAGAATGCGTTACTCATGAGTTACGCAAAAAATCAAATGTTGTCTGGGAATTGTGTTAAATTTAACAAATTCACAAATAACAAAATGTTACTAAAATGCCCAACTAACATCTGGAACCTCTTGGTACCCACCTGAGACCCACCTGAGACCCACCTGGGATATCCACCTGGGATATCCACCTGGGATCCACCTGGGATCCAACTGGGATTCACCTGGGAACCAACTGGAAACCAACTGGGAACAACCTGGGAATCACCTGGAAACCAATTGGGACCCACTTGGGATCCACCTGGGACCTACCTGGGATCCACCTGGGAACCACCTGTGAACCAAGTGGAAACCAACTGAGAACCACCTGGAAATCACCTGGAAACCAATTGGGACCCACCTGGGAACCACTTGGGAACAACCTGGGACCTTATTTACTAAGTAGTTGGATAGCTTCCGAGTGATTATCAGTCGGTTTATAAAACTGACAACAGTGTATAAGAAATACCATCCAGTTTCTCGATGGACTAGGGGCGCCTTCTATAACACAGGGCCACAAAATGAAATTGACACACACCTTCTCTTAGACCAGTTGATCTTTATGTTTTCGAGGTCGCTGATCATGATCCCGGTATCCGTTTGACCCAGGCACGTCTGAATGAAGGTCAAATGAAGGTCAAATTCAGTTTTTCAAGCGATTACACTTTTTTGACTCCGGATTTCGAAAGAGCGGTAGATTGAAATCTCAGATTCGACCTTCAAATGACCTCCATAGGTCACTTTGACCAAAGGGGAAACATGTATTTTGACGTAAAATTTCCCGCTCTTTCGAAATCCGGAGTCAAAAAAGTGATATCGCTTGAAAAACTGAATTTGACCTTCATTTGACCTTCATTCAGACGTGCTGGGGTCAAACGGATACCGGGATCGTGATCAGTGACCTCGAAAACATAAAGATCAACTGGTCTAAGAGAAGGTGTGTGTCAATTTCACACACAGTGTGTCAATTTGTGGCCCTGTGTAATTGACCGGCAGTACTGCGATGATGAAATGAAAATATGAATTCTAAAAAGTAAGACAAAGATACTACGATGCTGGTAGTACTGCTAGTCAATTATAGAACATGCCCTAGGAAACTCGATGGTACTTATAAACTGTTGACAGTTTTAAAGATCGACTGAAAATCAGTCGAAAGCCATCCGACTACTTTACTGAACAAGGCCCCTGGGACGCATCTGGCAAACACTTGGGAACCACTTGGGAATCACCTGAGAACCACCTGAGAACAACCAGGGGACCAACTGAGAACCAACTGGGACTCACCTGGGAACCACTTGGGAATCACATGGGAACCAACTGGGACCCAGCTGGGACTAAGCTGGGACCCACCTGGGAACCACTAAGGAACCACTTTGGAACCACTTGGGAACCACTTGGGAACCACCTGGGAATACGTTTGCAAACAAGATTTGTGTAAAGCACACATGGACATTTATGTAACATTTGTAAATTGTTCCAGTAACTGGTCCTCCAGGTTACACAAAGTATTCCATCGACCACTGTGTGTACAAATAATGACGTAGAAACGTGATTTAACGTTTCCAAACAAGATTTGTGTACAGCACACTTATAGATACTGTTAGAACTATTTTTAATGGTTTCTATGCGGTTTTTTTCCACTCTCTGACCACTCTCTGTTCATTTTTCTATTGCATTTATTGGACTAAATGTAGTCTTACCTGCGAATACGTCTACATTTAATAGTCTGTATATTTATATTCAAATTAAACTGATTTCCAACAGTAATACTATTAATATATTTTAATAATTTACTACTTTAATTTGGATACACTCGTACGGAGAATTAGATGCATAAGTCTTTGCAAATATGACTATATTTGGACCAACAAATACAATACAGAAGTGATCATAGAGTGGACAAAGACTGGAAAAAACCGCATCGAAACCATTAGAAATAATTTTAGCAAACCATTAGCAAATTTTCTCTTATTTTCTGAATCGTAGGTCGCGTTCTTATTCTGATATTTGTACACGCAGTGGTCGATGGAATACTTTGTATAACGTGGGGGAACGGTTAATGGAACAATTTACAAACGCTACACAAACGTCCATGTGTGCTGTACCAAAATCTTTTTAGGAAATCGAAAATCGCGTTTCTACGTCAATATTTGTACATGCAGTGGTCGATGGAATAATTTGTGTAAGCTGGGGGACCGGTTACTGGAACAATTTACTTATGTTACATAAATTTCCATGTGTGCTGTACACAAATCTTATTTGGAAACGTAGAATCACGTTTCTGCTTCAATATTTGTACAAGCAGTGTTAGATCGAATACTTTGTGTAACCTGGGGGGACCGGTTACTGGAACAATTTACTTATGTTACATAAATGTCCACATGTGTTGTAGACAAATCTTGTTTGGAAACGTAGAATCACGTTTCTGCGTCAATATTTGTACACGTAGTGTTCGATCGAATACTTTGTGTAACCTTGGGGACCGGTTACTGGAACAATTTACTTATGTTACATAAATTTCTACGTGTGATGTAGACAAATCTTGTTTGGAAACGTAGAATCACGTTTCTGCGTCAATATTTGTACACGTAGTGTTCGATCGAATACTTTGTGTAACCTGGGAGACCGGTTACTGGAACAATTTACTTATGTTACATAAATGTTCATGTGTGCTGTACACAAATCTTGTTTGGAAACGTAGAATCACATTTCTACGTCAATATTTGTACACGTAGTGGTCGATGAAATACTTTGCGCAACTGGGGGGACCGGTTACTGGAACAATTTACATATGTTACATATTTTATTATGTATTCTGTTCACAAATCTGTCTAGGAAACATGTTAACTAAAAAAAAATTTTTCGTGCTGAGAATGTTCCATTCTTCATCCATATATATTTTCTACGTAACCGGGTGGACGTTTTAACATACGTAAAATCTGTCAATTTCTACCTTCAATCTACCACGGGTCTTTTAGAGCTGGGAACCAAGTGGGAACCAACTGGGACTCACCTAGAATTCACCTGGGAACCATGTGGGAGCCACTTGGGAACCACTCATGACTGGGTTCCTACGTGGGTTCCAGGTGGGTTCCAGATGGTTTCCAAGGTGGTTCCCAATATAGTTCCCATGGTAATTCCCATGGTGGTACATAAGGTGGTCCCAAGGTGGTCCCAAGGTGGTTCCCAAGGTGTTTTCCAAGATAGTTCCCAAGATGGTTCTCAGATGGTTCTCAGATGGTTCTCAGATGGTTCTCAAGTGGTTCTCAGGTGGTTCTCAGGTGGTTCTCAGGTGGTTCTCAGGTGGTTCTCAAGTGCATCTCAAATGGCTCTCAAGTGGTTCTCAAGTGGTTCCCAAGTGGTTCCCAAGTGGTTCCCAAGTGGTTCTCAAGTGGTTACCAAGTGGTTCCAAGGTGGTTCCCACTTGGTTCACAAGTGGTTTCCAAGTGGTTCCCAGGTGGTTCGCAATTGGTTCTCAGGTGGTTCTCAGGTGGTTCCCAAGGTGGTTCTCAGGTGGTTCCCAAGGTGGTTCTCAGTTGGTTCCCAAGGTAGTTCCCAAGGTGGTTCTTGGGATGGTTCCTGGAATGGTTCCCGGGGTGGCTCCCCAGTCGTTCCCCGGTGGTTAATTAGATAGCCATACGTTATAATTTTTCTCCGTGCAGTAGGCAAAGACATACTACATAAAGCAAAATGTTTATTAGCATTTCCGTACGAAACACCTCCGTAGAATCAACGGAGAAATTAAGGAGATGTTCCCCGTTGGCTCTGTTGATAGACCGGAGATTTAACGTGAAAATTCATAGACTCGCTGGAGATTCTCCGTAGAAATGTCCGTGCCTTAGCAACGTTGAATCTCAGTCGACAAAAAAGAGATAATTGGGAGAAATTACGGAGAATCAAAGGAACAATTTTTCTATTTTCAATCTACGGAAAATCGCGATGCAGAATATCCGGAGAATCAAAGTGGAATTTAAGGAACAGCTTATGCCAGCCCAGTTTACCGTCAAGTTTAAAATCAAAATCTTAAGTATGTTTGTTTTCTTTAACTTTCTATCTCATAACTTTAAAAAACATAAATTTGTGAAAATTTAATAGAAGTCAAAGAATTTCACATTTGAATATATAAACTTACTTTTCATATTACTGAATTTTTCACGATGTTACGACCTGTCAATTCGTACGGCCATCTTTGATGCTATTCGTGCACAACGATCGAGCTGCCGTTCGATAGAGACGCGAAAAACGACCAATTTGATTGGTTCAAATGAGCTTTAAGTCGCATTGGTCATCGCAAGATTGCTGTATTTCAATACATGTATTAAAGAAAGACAAAACTATAGCAAATGAACGATACGTCGCATGCGACACTTTCAAGAATAGACCTCCTGTTCTTCGATTATCAGATAAGTAATCATGACTGAAAGTTGTAACTAAATATAATATTATGATTAAAATATAAGATGATACATTGTGTTGAAATGCGGTTTTTTTTCTTCTGTTACGGGTTTCGATTGATTTTCCTAAACGGCTACTGGCAATACAAACTGGGGGTGAAAAATTCAGTCATATGAAAAGCAAGTTTATGTATTCATAAGTGAAATTTGTAACGTCTATTACATTATCACGAATTTCAGTTTATTAAAGACTTGAGATAAAAAGTTATAGAAAACAGATATACTTCAGATTTGATTTGAACTTGACGTTAAACTGGGCTGGCATAAGCTGTTCCTTAAATTCTACGTTGATTCTCCGGAGGTGTTCCGTACGGGGTGTTAGTAAAATCGTTAACTTGTTGCCACTTCGATATTCGGTTTAACTATTGTAGCCCTATTAAAAAAAATCATATAACTACATGTGTACCTTGTGGTGGTCGTGGTGGTATATGCGCGTGTGTGAGTGAATATGTATGAGTATGTTAATGGTACGGTAAAAATTCCACAGAATTTCCGCAACGGCTCCTTTTGTAAGATCCCACAGTGGTTCCTCTGCGATTCCGTCAAAGTTCTTTCTATAGATACCACAATGATTCCACAGCGATTCCGCAACGGTTCCTTTTCCTATGGAACGGAACTATAATGGTTCCGACTGACGGTGTACTTTTGGTTACCTTTTCGTAAGACGTGCACAGAAAGTGCGCCTTTCTATTCACGTTTTACGTACAGAAAGTCCTCGAATGCTGCTCTTCTTGAGAAACTTACTTTGCTGCATGGTCCGTGCTCTTTGCTGCACGGTCCGTGCTTTTTGCTGCATGGTTAATTCGAGTATTCGAATTAAAAGTTCGACTAATCAGTGCACTTTTTACGAAAAAATTAATTCGCAACAAGTGCGATAATTGACGAATGAGCACTCGTGTCCTTATTGCACTTGTTGCGCAAATAACAATTGCGTTTTGCCGGCATGACGCAAGGACGACGCTTTCAGTTTAGCTACCGTTCTGATTCGCTATTCAGTCTTGACTGGGTATTAATATAAATTTACAACGTAGTATGGTGTATTTAAATAACGTACTACGACTAACGACTAACGTTATATACGTACTAACGATTTTATATAATTATTATATACAGCATATAATGGTGCTTTTGAATACCAAATTATATTATAGTTTACTGTCCCAGGTAACACTGAATCCCCATAGTTACCCCTGGGTTTATTCCGCGTTAACTCGTTGATTCAGAGTTATCTCAGAGTCAACTTTGGGAAATTCAGTTTTGCCTGGGGTGTGTAAAAAATTAATTGCATTGAACTAGGAAGGTATATTATATATATTGGCGTTATGCAGGGTGTCCCAAAACGGGTCTAAAAGCTCTCGGAAGTGTAATAAATGTATAAAAAAAAACCAAAATTGTTCTACGCAAAATTGCAATACGATCAATATTTTTCGAGAAATTACGCGCCAAAATTTTAATATTCAAAATCGTTTTCTTTTGATATCTGAAAAATAAATCTAGTTAAAAGTTAGTGTTAAATTGTGAAAATATTTATTTTTATCTGAATTAATTAACTAATAGCCTTTATTGATTTAAAACAAATATCTTATTTTTCAAATTTTGAAAAATCTCATAAAACAGGTGAAAAATTCAAAAACTGGCAATTTAATATTATTTACGTATATAGTTAGAGATTAATTTTACATAATAAATTTGTTTGAACTTTGTATTACCCGCGTGGAAAAAAGTAGTACGGCAAATGACGGGCACAAGGCAGGTAAGCATCTGGCAAGTAACTGGTAAACCGTCTGGCCAGAGTATGGCGAGTAGGATGGATGTTGCGCGTGTGCCAAATACATGCCATACCAATGCCATACTAATGCCATATTTATGCCATACAATGTCATAAAATGCCATATAATGCCATACATATACCATACAAATGCCGCACTTGTGCCATACCAATGCTATCTAATGCCATATCAGTGCCATACTTATGCCATACCAGTGCCATACTTATGCCATCCCCATCAAAAATATACATATGGAATTTCCATATGGAATTTCCATGTGGAATTTCCACAATAAATTTACCGGAAAATTTCGGCATATGTAAATTCCATATGGAAAATTATTTTCCATGTGGAATTTCCATATGAAATTTCCAGTTCGCGCGCTGCTATCTCTCGTGGTCAGTGGTGAGAGCGCACTCCGACATCCGCTCAACCCCGAGCGGTATTTCGAGAACCACTGCTTTCTCGAGCTCGCCGACGAAATTCGAGGTATACTCCAGGTCCCCGCTCATCGTCGGAGAAGTCGAATTTCCGTCATACAAGGAACATTGATGTTTTATTATTAATGGGACTTAGAATGGAACACCGATGTTCCCGGTATGATGGAAATTCAA
>JABFPO010000022.1:0-12257 GCA_022817385.1 Macroteleia sp. ZL-2020
GGGTGCAAGTACGAGTGCAAATGCAAATACGGGTGCAAATACGAGTGCAAATACAAATACGGGTGCAAATACGAGTGCACATGCAAATACGGGTGCAAATGCAAATACGGGTGCAAATATGAGTACAAATACGAATCCAAATGCTGTCGATGCTGCTCCAACGTTTCCAACGCTGAGCCAATACTTCTCCAACGCTGTGTCAATGCTGAGCTAATGCTTACCCCAATGCTTCTATAATGCTGCCAACGTTGTTCCAAAGTTGCCAACGCTTTCCCAAACTTCTCTAATGCTGTCAATGCTGCCAACACACTGCGAACCCTTAGGCAATGCTTCCCCACTGCTTCTCTAATGCTGCCAAGGATGTGCCAACGCTGAGCCAATGCTTCCCCAATGCTATCCCAACGCTGAGCTAATGGTTCCCTAATGCTGAAACGCTACCAACGCTGAGCCAATGCTTCAGTAATGCTGAAAATGCTGCCCCAACGCTATTCCAATGCTGTGCCAAATACTACCCTCAATAACTTTCCCAACAATACCTCAGTGCTGCCAAATACGTAATAAAAAATCATGTAGAATTCCAAACCGATGTTGTCACACAGTTTAGTTAAAAAGAAATTGTTTAGATCAAAAGCTAGAATCTTTATAAACATAATAGGAAAGTTTTAACAAGTCAATAAGTCATTGCGTTTGAAAATATTTCGAAGCAATATCGAAGCCGGAAATGATGAAGGTCATACGCAAGACACCATCACCATAGCAAGTTTGAACAGGCAGAATTCCTAACCGATGACGTCACACAGCTTAGTTAAAAAAAAGGAAGTTGTTTACATCAAAAGCTAGAATATCTATAAACGCAATAGAGACGTTTTTAAACAAGTTTATCATGATTATTAGGCAATGATTTCCTATGACACACCATGACGTCGAAAATCTTTCGAACGTCGAGTTGTTTACACGACATCGGGGTATTTTTCTTGGAATTAGATAAAAATAATGCTCCTGAAATGCTTCGGTTAAATTAAAAGATACAGACAAGTTTCACATGAATCATACTGCGTTGAAAGAATGTTTTCACGCACAACGTTGTACTAAACGTATTAGTAACGTTTGAATAAGATTCGAGAAGTTTCATGGTGGAGAGTCATGTATAAAAGGTATTTAAAATAAACAAATACTAAACGTATTAGTAACGTTTTAATAGAATATTGGAGACGTTTTTTGAGAGTGGGGAGTAATGTATATAAAGGATTCAGAATAACGTTATACCATTCATTTTTTATCTGACTTTTCTGAAGAGAAGTACAATTCAAGAAAATAGTTAACCTGAAACTATGAGACTAAAATTAAAAAGTAAAGAGTTATAAAGTTCAGAGATATAATTAATAATTGATAAGATGGATTTTGCTGCAATTAACAGTGTAGGATACATCAAGGAATTTTTATCAGTTAAAAAGTTAATGGAACTGGAGAAAAATAAAACGTATCAGGTAAGAAATATAAATTCATTATAATAAATAGTTTAAAAAATTTCTTTTTCAATTTTTAAATATTATCTAATTCTTTATTTCGTTTGTTAAGGTGACTGATATTAGGAATGTAAACACTAAATATGGTGAACGAATCGTTGTGGACTTGAACAGTGAACACACGATATTTCTACTGACTAGGTTTGTTCAATGATGAACTAATGATTCGTAATATTATGTGTCTTGAAACGCTGATGCGAGCATTCCGCGCGATTGCGATCAGCGGCGCTCGAATAAAAGCGTATATTTGTGTTGTTGTAGATAAGAATTAGTTAGTTCGCTAATGTACAGCGACTCGGAGGTCGCGAAAATCTAGCACGTAAAAGACTTTATAATAATACTCGTTGTTCTGTTTGACAAAAATAAAGTTGTGTCCAGTGATAAAGTGTTTTGCCTTTTGACTACTATTTTGCAAGCAAAGCTCCATTTCATCAAACCACCAGCAGTTGGAACTCGAATCCTGAGTCTTTTTGAAAAAGAACTACAAGTTCGCAGTTGAACGCGAACAATTTGCTGGCGATCCTGCCAGGATTCGTGAGACGAGCGGGACATCATATAGGATTGTCAAACGATCATCTCCTCCCTACAACACCGGTGAGCTGAAAACCATTCACTCCACGAGTTTACGGGAGTCATTCAACGAGTGAAAAGCACGTGCTAGATTGCGAGCAAGATCCACTGTCTCGCTTACTCCTGCTTTCGGAGTCACGCGCCTCCTCTCCTTCTTTCGCAACGCGCGCGAAAATTCGTTCACGCAATTGCCATATTGCTCCTATTACGCGCGTGTGGAGCATCGTGTCCCCGCTCGGCCTCGCCTCTCCGCGCGAGCATCACCGAGCGCCGCGTCTCCGCTGTGCCTCGCTTCTCCGCGCGAGCGCCTACAAGCATCGCGTCCCCGCTCGGCCTCGCCTCTCCGCGCGAGCATCGACGAGCGCCGCGTTCCCTCCCGGCTTCGCTTCTCCTCGCGAACGCCAACAAGCTTCGCCCCTACTCTGCTGCACGATATCACGAGCTTTTGCTGGCATTTGTGTCTTTGGTAGCGCGCTTGCAGGCGCAATTGACACTTAAAGTAGGAAGAATCGCTACTCTTTCCGATAGCTGTCATTCCACGCACATCTTCGCTCTGAATTTGATGAATGATTTTTAACTTTCTGCTACCAAAATAATTAATCGTGATACTGAACTGTCATTTGGACATTTAATATTATGGAGAACGCGAAGTTTGAATTATTGATTTCTGATCAAAATAGAAATCATCAACTTTTAGTGCGTGCACAAAATAAACTCAAAGACGTCGATTCATTGAACTTGTCACAAATCGAAGTTCAACTAGAATATGTTCGTGCTTTATGGGAATCAGTTGACCTTGTCGACAGGCAACTGGCACGCACTGCCACAACTGACGAACGTGATTCCCCGTATTTTAAACAAGATTTGTTCGCTACAATGGAAGAGCTGTATCTTAACGTCATTGCTACTCTCAACCAACATCATAAGATATTATCTTCGGCGGATCTACCCCAGACTACATCACCGACGGATTCTCCCCGCAGCGGCCCAGGTCTTCGTCGTGTTGTCGAGGTGCCGCGTATCAGCCTTCCGACATTTAGTGGCAACTACAACGAATGGGAGACATTTAAAGATATTTTTACGTCGTTGTTCATTAACGACGATTCTTTCGACGATGTCCAACGTTTACATTATTTAAAATCATGTTTGAAAGGTGAGGCTAGCAATGTCATACGTAATATACAAATTAAGGCTAGTAATTTCTCAAGCGCGTGGGAACTTTTGTCAAATCGGTATTCGAATAAACATCGCATAATTAATTCACATTTAGATTCTTTTGTCTTACTACCCGCGATTAAATCCGAGTCTGTAATTGAATTGCAAAGATTGATAGATCGCGCTCTTGAAACTGTTTCCGCGTTGCAAGCCATGAAACGACATGTTGAATATTGGGACGATATTTTAGTTTATATTATTGTACAAAAACTTGACCCAGCCACTCGTAAGGCCTGGGAATTGTTACTCGGGGATCAAGTAGATTTGCCGACATTTAAACAACTCACTAAATTCTTACAAAGTCGCGTTCACGCGTTAGAAGCTATAACTCCGAAAAACGCAGAATTAAACAAACTGTCAAAAGGCAACACGGCTCAGACATTGCATACCAGTGATCAGCAATGTATTTGCCCGCTATGCAAATCAAATCATCGGTTGTTTAAATGTCCTAAGTTTAAGGCGTTCACGGTTGACGAGCGAATCAACTGCGCCAAGCGTCTTAATTTGTGTACTAATTGTTTATTTTCAGGTCATCGTACAAATTTATGTCCTAGCCAACATTCATGTTTCTCCTGCAGATCACGTCATCATACTATGTTACATCGGTCTATTACCGGATCGGATAAAAGGAACGTTGTGGCCGAAACACCGAGGTTAGCCGAAGTCACCACGCAGTCGCCATCTGATGATACGAAAAATGATTCCAATCAAAGACGAATACACTCGCTTTTCGCGAAAAACGAGACAAAAGCTATTACGCCTATTTTATTGGCCACTGCGTGGGTTCGGGTTTCCTCGACGGCTAATCGATCGTTAAAGGTTCGGGCTCTTTTGGATCAAGGCTCGACCTGTTCCTTTATTAGCAGTAAAGCGGCAAAACTCTTAAATGCTCGACGTCATCGAACCAATGTTAGTTTGCAGGTGTTGGGTGATGCTTCCGCTGGTCACGTGCCGTACGCGACTAACATAACTTTATCGCCTTTGTCAAATGAAATGGATCGCATTGCCATGACTGCCCTAATCCTACCTCACCTAACCTCCTATGCTCCTCGAATCTTAAAAGATACCGTGAATTGGAGCCATATCCGGGGACTGCAATTAGCAGATCCTGATCCTTCAAGTTCAGAGCCGATTGACATAATTATTGGTGCTGATCTGTATGGCGCTCTGTTGCGACCTGGTGTTAAGCACGGTGACTCATCAGAACCCATCGCACAGAACACTACATTTGGATGGATCTTATCTGGTCCAGTTAAGCAATCCAAGTCCTTAAATGAGGTCACTGTTCACACTCTTCATTGTAGAGGTGAATTGTCTCTTCAAGACGAGCTTCGACGTTTTTGGGAGGTGGAGGAAGTATCGTCGGTCTCAGTTCCATCCTCCGAAGATGAGGAATGTGAACAACATTTTCTAAATTCTTATACGCGCAGTTTAGATGGGCGCTATATCGTACGCATTCCATTTAAGTCACCCCTTCCTCTGGATGTGGGTTATTCTCGCACCAACGCCATCCGATCTCTACTTTCCCTTGAACGTCGACTAGCACGAGATGCTGAACTTGCAAAACGCTATAAATCCTTTATGGCTGAATATAAAGATATGAACCACATGCACCTAGTCTCAGAACAAGGTTCATTGGTTCCAACTCCAATATATTTGCCACATCATCCGGTAGTTCGACATGATAGCACTACTACCAAACTCAGGGTGGTATTTAACGCCTCCTCACTAACCTCAAATGGGACTTCACTGAATACTCATCAGTATCCAGGCCCCAAACTCCAATCAGATCTAACTCTCATCATATTACAGTGGCGTACTCATCAATTTGTTTACTGTGCGGACATCGAAAAGATGTTCCGGCAAATCTTGGTCCATGTTGATGATCAAGATTACCAGCGCATTCTTTGGCGCACAAATTCAACTGAGTTGATCAGAGACTATCGACTAACCACGGTTACTTATGGGACCGCAAGCGCACCGTACCTCGCACAACGAGTATTGCAACAATTGGCTATTGATGAGGGTGACAAGTATCCTCTAGCCAAGAACGTTCTGTTACGTTGCATTTACGTCGATGATTGCTTGTTCGGCGCTGACGATCGCATAGACATTCAACAAATTCGAAATCAACTGATTGCCCTTTTACGAACGGCCAAATTCAACCTTCGTAAATGGGCCAGCAATGACAGCGAGTTAATCCAGGATATTAACCCCGAGAACC
This sequence comes from Macroteleia sp. ZL-2020, assembly GCA_022817385.1. NCBI lineage: Eukaryota > Metazoa > Arthropoda > Insecta > Hymenoptera > Scelionidae > Macroteleia > Macroteleia sp. ZL-2020. The sequence goes on from JABFPO010000022.1 coordinate 5,536, forward strand.
ACGGACTCGCCGTCCCTAAATCTCTTGAGATTGATGATTATTTAAAGATACTCGGGTTGGCTTGGGATCCACTAAGCGACACCTTCAAGGTTCAAGTTTCCCTTCAAGAGCATGCTCAGCTCACCAAGCGGACTTGTCTGTCCACCATCGCCAAGATGTTTGACCCGCTTGGACTGATTGCTCCCACCATAATCATCGCTAAAACCTTTATCCAAAATTTATGGTTACTCAAAATCGACTGGGATGCCCGTCTGCCACATGACCTAGTCCAAGAGTGGAACAAATTTTATGCCGATTTACCGGCACTTAATAAAATTTCGATACCACGCTGGACTCGTCAAGGGTCTAGCGCGAGGCGGACTGAACTTCACGGGTTTTCCGATGCTTCCAACTCGGCATATGCCGCCGTTGTATATATCCGAGTTGTATCAGTTACGGGATCAATCACAGTCACGCTGCTCAGAGCTGCCACCAAGGTTGCACCTCTCAAACAACTTAGTATACCTAAGTTAGAGTTGTCTGCAGCTCGATTGCTAGCTCGTCTAATTAAGACGCTACAAACCACTTCCGAATTTGACAGCTTACCAGTTTATTGTTGGACTGACGCTACTATTGTCTTGGCCTGGCTGAGAGACCCCTCAAAGAAGCGAGATCCTTTCGTTGCGAATCGAGTGTCAGACATTCTGACGTCCATTCCCCATGCAACATGGCGGCATGTGTCAAGCGTACAGAACCCAGCTGACATCGCTTCGCGCGGAATTTCGGCTTCCCAATTAGTTTCAGCCACACTTTGGTGGCATGGACCTGATTGGCTGCATGATCCTTCTGGTCATGAGACTACTCATTGTGATGAAGTCGGCCTTCATGTAATTGACTCATCCAGTCCGCTTCAGTGCTGCGAACAGACTCCAATGATTAGTTTGGTTACCATAGCCGAGCCTGTTCCAGAACTTGAAGAGCTGGTCTGTCGATGTTCCTCGTGGCTCAAATTGTTACGAGTCACTGCATACCTCTGGAGATTCATTCATTCCGCTCGAATGGACTTAGTAGAATATCGCTCATACACTATCACTGCACCAGAAATGGCTGGGGCGCAGCTTTTCTGGATAAAGTATCTTCAGAGAATTCAGTTTCCTTCAGAGATTCAACTGTTGAGTAACGGTGGTATAGTTGTTGCCAAAAGTGGTCTACTCGGCCTTAACCCGTTCATTGATTCAGACGGTGTTATACGCGTCGGTGGTAGATTGGAAAATGCTCCACTTACTTTTGAGGAAAAGCATCCTATCGTACTGAAGCGTCATCCAGTTACGGTACTTCTCGTTAGGCACTACCATCAACGCTGCTTGCATGGAGGCGAACAGCTTACCCTCAGTACACTGCGTCGTCACTTCTGGATACTCCAAGCACGACGTCTTATTAAATCGATCATTTTTAAGTGTATCGCTTGCACTAAAATCAAGGCTCACGTGGCAGGCCAGTTAATGGGTTCACTACCTCGACAAAGAGTCACTCGACCGACTAAGCCATTCGCTCATTGTGGAGTGGACTATGCTGGACCCATTCAGGTCCGCATGGCGGGCGGCAGAGGCCACAAAGCTTCGCCTGCATATATTGCCATTTTTGTATGTATGTCAATTCGCGCAGTCCATCTAGAGTTAGTCAGTGACTTCTCAACGAATGCTTTTTTAGCTGCCTTGAAGCGATTCATTTCAAGACGTGGAATTCCCGAATGCCTGTATTCTGACCAGGGCACCAATTTCGTCGGTGCAAGTAAGGAGATTGAATCCATTTTCAAAGCTTCGGTGTCGGATTCCAACGCGCAAAGCTTTCTTGCTTCAGAGCAAATACGTTGGTCGTTCATTCCTCCAGCTGCCCCACATTTCGGCGGCATCTGGGAACGAGGTGTTAGAAGCGTCAAGCACCATTTAAGGCGCATTCTGTTGTCAAGAACTCCGACATTCGAAGAGCTGACAACTCTGCTCTGTCAGATAGAGAGCTGTTTAAATGCTAGACCTCTCGGACCTCTGACGGAGACGGTTAACGATTTTGCGACGCTTACACCAGGTCACTTTCTGATTGGCCAATCACCTTCCGCACTTCCTGAGCCGTCCCTGTTGAATATCAACTCCAACCATTTGAATAGATGGCAACTGGTTCAACAGATGTTCGAGCGCTTCTGGAAACTTTGGTCCGAGGATTATATTAGGTCGTTGCACCAACGGACAAAATGGAAAATTCAACAAAAGCCAGTACAAATCGGCCAATTAGTTTTTTTGAAGCGCCCGAATCTTCCACCGTCAAACTGGCCCCTAGCGCGCATCGTGCGATGCTCTTCAGGGCCAGACGGGCTCACTCGCGAAGTCACGGTTAAAACTGCAACAGCCGAGTACCAGCGTCCCATCACCCAACTCGTGCTGCTACCTATAGACCTTGAGGCTGAGTGAAGGTATAATCCATTTCGTCCTTCTTTGCTGAAACCACCCTCAATGGGTTCTGTAGTTGTGTTAATTTTGTTCAGAAGGGCGTTACTGGAGCGGAATGGTGCGTAAGTTGCGTGATTTATGAAGAGAATTCCTCGATGTTTTGTATGAGTGAATTTACGCCCATGCTGGTCGTAAGGCGGGCGGCTTATGTTCAATGATGAACTAATGATTCGTAATATTATGTGTCTTGAAACGCTGATGCGAGCATTCCGCGCGATTGCGATCAGCGGCGCTCGAATAAAAGCGTATATTTGTGTTGTTGTAGATAAGAATTAGTTAGTTCGCTAATGTACAGCGACTCGGAGGTCGCGAAAATCTAGCACGTAAAAGACTTTATAATAATACTCGTTGTTCTGTTTGACAAAAATAAAGTTGTGTCCAGTGATAAAGTGTTTTGCCTTTTGACTACTATTTTGCAAGCAAAGCTCCATTTCATCAAACCACCAGCAGTTGGAACTCGAATCCTGAGTCTTTTTGAAAAAGAACTACAAGTTCGCAGTTGAACGCGAACAATTTGCTGGCGATCCTGCCAGGATTCGTGAGACGAGCGGGACATCATATAGGATTGTCAAACGATCATCTCCTCCCTACAACACCGGTGAGCTGAAAACCATTCACTCCACGAGTTTACGGGAGTCATTCAACGAGTGAAAAGCACGTGCTAGATTGCGAGCAAGATCCACTGTCTCGCTTACTCCTGCTTTCGGAGTCACGCGCCTCCTCTCCTTCTTTCGCAACGCGCGCGAAAATTCGTTCACGCAATTGCCATATTGCTCCTATTACGCGCGTGTGGAGCATCGTGTCCCCGCTCGGCCTCGCCTCTCCGCGCGAGCATCACCGAGCGCCGCGTCTCCGCTGTGCCTCGCTTCTCCGCGCGAGCGCCTACAAGCATCGCGTCCCCGCTCGGCCTCGCCTCTCCGCGCGAGCATCGACGAGCGCCGCGTTCCCTCCCGGCTTCGCTTCTCCTCGCGAACGCCAACAAGCTTCGCCCCTACTCTGCTGCACGATATCACGAGCTTTTGCTGGCATTTGTGTCTTTGGTAGCGCGCTTGCAGGCGCAATTGACACTTAAAGTAGGAAGAATCGCTACTCTTTCCGATAGCTGTCATTCCACGCACATCTTCGCTCTGAATTTGATGAATGATTTTTAACTTTCTGCTACCAAAATAATTAATCGTGATACTGAACTGTCATTTGGACATTTAATATTATGGAGAACGCGAAGTTTGAATTATTGATTTCTGATCAAAATAGAAATCATCAACTTTTAGTGCGTGCACAAAATAAACTCAAAGACGTCGATTCATTGAACTTGTCACAAATCGAAGTTCAACTAGAATATGTTCGTGCTTTATGGGAATCAGTTGACCTTGTCGACAGGCAACTGGCACGCACTGCCACAACTGACGAACGTGATTCCCCGTATTTTAAACAAGATTTGTTCGCTACAATGGAAGAGCTGTATCTTAACGTCATTGCTACTCTCAACCAACATCATAAGATATTATCTTCGGCGGATCTACCCCAGACTACATCACCGACGGATTCTCCCCGCAGCGGCCCAGGTCTTCGTCGTGTTGTCGAGGTGCCGCGTATCAGCCTTCCGACATTTAGTGGCAACTACAACGAATGGGAGACATTTAAAGATATTTTTACGTCGTTGTTCATTAACGACGATTCTTTCGACGATGTCCAACGTTTACATTATTTAAAATCATGTTTGAAAGGTGAGGCTAGCAATGTCATACGTAATATACAAATTAAGGCTAGTAATTTCTCAAGCGCGTGGGAACTTTTGTCAAATCGGTATTCGAATAAACATCGCATAATTAATTCACATTTAGATTCTTTTGTCTTACTACCCGCGATTAAATCCGAGTCTGTAATTGAATTGCAAAGATTGATAGATCGCGCTCTTGAAACTGTTTCCGCGTTGCAAGCCATGAAACGACATGTTGAATATTGGGACGATATTTTAGTTTATATTATTGTACAAAAACTTGACCCAGCCACTCGTAAGGCCTGGGAATTGTTACTCGGGGATCAAGTAGATTTGCCGACATTTAAACAACTCACTAAATTCTTACAAAGTCGCGTTCACGCGTTAGAAGCTATAACTCCGAAAAACGCAGAATTAAACAAACTGTCAAAAGGCAACACGGCTCAGACATTGCATACCAGTGATCAGCAATGTATTTGCCCGCTATGCAAATCAAATCATCGGTTGTTTAAATGTCCTAAGTTTAAGGCGTTCACGGTTGACGAGCGAATCAACTGCGCCAAGCGTCTTAATTTGTGTACTAATTGTTTATTTTCAGGTCATCGTACAAATTTATGTCCTAGCCAACATTCATGTTTCTCCTGCAGATCACGTCATCATACTATGTTACATCGGTCTATTACCGGATCGGATAAAAGGAACGTTGTGGCCGAAACACCGAGGTTAGCCGAAGTCACCACGCAGTCGCCATCTGATGATACGAAAAATGATTCCAATCAAAGACGAATACACTCGCTTTTCGCGAAAAACGAGACAAAAGCTATTACGCCTATTTTATTGGCCACTGCGTGGGTTCGGGTTTCCTCGACGGCTAATCGATCGTTAAAGGTTCGGGCTCTTTTGGATCAAGGCTCGACCTGTTCCTTTATTAGCAGTAAAGCGGCAAAACTCTTAAATGCTCGACGTCATCGAACCAATGTTAGTTTGCAGGTGTTGGGTGATGCTTCCGCTGGTCACGTGCCGTACGCGACTAACATAACTTTATCGCCTTTGTCAAATGAAATGGATCGCATTGCCATGACTGCCCTAATCCTACCTCACCTAACCTCCTATGCTCCTCGAATCTTAAAAGATACCGTGAATTGGAGCCATATCCGGGGACTGCAATTAGCAGATCCTGATCCTTCAAGTTCAGAGCCGATTGACATAATTATTGGTGCTGATCTGTATGGCGCTCTGTTGCGACCTGGTGTTAAGCACGGTGACTCATCAGAACCCATCGCACAGAACACTACATTTGGATGGATCTTATCTGGTCCAGTTAAGCAATCCAAGTCCTTAAATGAGGTCACTGTTCACACTCTTCATTGTAGAGGTGAATTGTCTCTTCAAGACGAGCTTCGACGTTTTTGGGAGGTGGAGGAAGTATCGTCGGTCTCAGTTCCATCCTCCGAAGATGAGGAATGTGAACAACATTTTCTAAATTCTTATACGCGCAGTTTAGATGGGCGCTATATCGTACGCATTCCATTTAAGTCACCCCTTCCTCTGGATGTGGGTTATTCTCGCACCAACGCCATCCGATCTCTACTTTCCCTTGAACGTCGACTAGCACGAGATGCTGAACTTGCAAAACGCTATAAATCCTTTATGGCTGAATATAAAGATATGAACCACATGCACCTAGTCTCAGAACAAGGTTCATTGGTTCCAACTCCAATATATTTGCCACATCATCCGGTAGTTCGACATGATAGCACTACTACCAAACTCAGGGTGGTATTTAACGCCTCCTCACTAACCTCAAATGGGACTTCACTGAATACTCATCAGTATCCAGGCCCCAAACTCCAATCAGATCTAACTCTCATCATATTACAGTGGCGTACTCATCAATTTGTTTACTGTGCGGACATCGAAAAGATGTTCCGGCAAATCTTGGTCCATGTTGATGATCAAGATTACCAGCGCATTCTTTGGCGCACAAATTCAACTGAGTTGATCAGAGACTATCGACTAACCACGGTTACTTATGGGACCGCAAGCGCACCGTACCTCGCACAACGAGTATTGCAACAATTGGCTATTGATGAGGGTGACAAGTATCCTCTAGCCAAGAACGTTCTGTTACGTTGCATTTACGTCGATGATTGCTTGTTCGGCGCTGACGATCGCATAGACATTCAACAAATTCGAAATCAACTGATTGCCCTTTTACGAACGGCCAAATTCAACCTTCGTAAATGGGCCAGCAATGACAGCGAGTTAATCCAGGATATTAACCCCGAGAACCACGGACTCGCCGTCCCTAAATCTCTTGAGATTGATGATTATTTAAAGATACTCGGGTTGGCTTGGGATCCACTAAGCGACACCTTCAAGGTTCAAGTTTCCCTTCAAGAGCATGCTCAGCTCACCAAGCGGACTTGTCTGTCCACCATCGCCAAGATGTTTGACCCGCTTGGACTGATTGCTCCCACCATAATCATCGCTAAAACCTTTATCCAAAATTTATGGTT